>PVIH01013544.1:0-57966 GCA_004025045.1 Sigmodon hispidus
ACACACACACACATACACACAGACTCTCTTCCTGGATACTCACACTCTCCAGTCCCCTCTTCTGAAACAACAAAGCCTCCTGTCGGGAGTCAGCAAAGCCTTGTACATTCAAGTTAATGCAGGACCAAGCCTTTTCCCCTTCATCAAGGCTTGAGCAAGGTGTCCCACCATAGGTTATGAGCTCCAAAAAGCCAGCTCATGCACCAGGGATAGATCCCCATCCCACTGCCAGGGGCCCTTCAAACAGACCAAGTTATACATTTGTCTCCCACATGCAGAGGGCCTAGTCTGGTCATAGGCAGGCTCCACAGCTGGTGGTATAAATTTCCTGAGCTCCTGTGAACTCCTTGGTTCAGTTGTCTCTGTAGATTTCCCCTCCATAATCTTGACCCCTTTTGCTCATATAATCCCTCCTCCCTCTCTTCGACTAGACCCCTAGAGGTCTGTCTGGTGCTTGGCTGTGGATCTCTATATCTGCTCACATCTGTTACTGGATAAAGAAAAAACACCCATTTTAAATCTCTGGTTAGTTTAATATTAGTAATTTTGTCTCACTTATTTCTTTATCACTTTGGGTTGTGTTTTAGTTCATTTAAACAAAAGTACAGCTGGGGTCACAGACATTCTAGCTCTGATAATCTCCAGCTTTCTAATTCTCTGTTAATGGATGTAAATGTATTCAAACATACATTAGAAAAAAACTCTCTAAGGACCACAAGTAGATGAGAAAATACTAGATTCCATATGGCTCTGCTAAGGTCTATTTCTATAGGCTAGTAGATCATGGCCTAAGATTTCAGGATTGCATACCATGAGCCAGGATAGGGGCTCATCACTTGAGCAATCTTTTACTCTCTGTCTAGCCACTTTGTGATTTTCATATTTGAGCATAAGGAACATGAGCTTCAAAGGGACAAGGGTTCTGTAATCAGTCTAAAGAGGACAGTAAAACTAGATCTCTCCCTGTAGATGTGTTCATCAAAAATATATACCAAGCATAGAAATTGTTTTTTATATTTCTCCAAAGGCATACACAGGTCTTATTCAAAGATGAATGTGACACATTTAGACCTTCCTTTTGGTTCCTTCAAATTTGTATTTTAGAGATTTTTTGTTACTATCCTTTTGCTTGAACTACACAAAAAGAAAGGCAACCATGACCCCAGGGAATAAAGCATTTGTGAAAAATACTCCTTTATAAGTCCAGCCAGAGAAGAAATCTGCATTGTTAATCTTTTAGAGAACTGTGTGGTTCTACATTTGCCTGGATTTTTTTTCACATTTTCGAGACATCCACTGCCAAACTAACCTTAGCAACCTGATATCATGAATTTGCTGTCTTCATTTTTCCAAATGTATACATACACACACACATACACACACACACAATTATTACCTATGCCCACAATTTCTAAGCTCAAGGTTGATGATGTCTTGATCCAGTCATCAACTTCATTGGTAGCTCACTGTGTTAACACATCGAAGGTAACAGATGACATCAGTCTGAGAATGCTAAAGCCTTGAATTCTGCCCAAGATGAACTTTCTATTTTGACTATCAACTAGGAGTGATTATTTATCATCCACTGTAGGTCAGAACTTTTGCCTTACCTACAGTTTATAAATTCATTCAAACACTCTATAAAATAATTGTTCACTTTTTTACTTCAATAATAGGAAAATTGAGAGTCAAAGAAAAATCTTAGGAGTGACCATATGAAGGCCAAAGAAGTACCAGGCCTATAGATATCTTCCAACATTTTCTTAAATACAATGATTAGTTCTATATTTATTCCTATACTACAAAACAAGACACTAAAATTGCAAGCTTAAATCTATTTTTTATCTACAGTTGATTATAATGCCTCTTATGATATTCTACTTTCCCTTTTTTCTTCTTTCTTCCTTTCTTTTTAATTAATTAATTATTTTTTTTTTTGTTTTGGTTGTATAGGACTTGGTAAGGGAAAAGCAGTTAAGAGTTGTGTTCATCAACAAAGCTTTCCTAAATATGCAAACAGCCATGATACGTATGTATCTAGAAGAATGGCTGGGTTTGTATTAGAAAATTTACCTCTCTGGTATTCTCCTGAGGAGACAGGGTTTTGAACAAAGCATGCCAACTGAAGTTATGCAATATGAACTAAAGATGAACCTGGCTGAGACTGTTGTCTCTGCTGGAGAAAAACAATATAAAATTATGGAGCATTGTGTTCACTGCAGATCAGAAAAACTTCCCTTAAAAACTTGCCTAGAAGTTGTGGTTTTAGTACCTCTCAAACTCATCTCAGGTTATTACTGACTGTCCTCATCCACACACTTCCTTTGGTTTTCCAATTCCACGACCGAAAACAAACGTAATGTTAAGGTGTGATCTCTGCCACTGGCGTTGTGACAAAAAATATTCATTGTTCTTTGCTGAAACTCCCCCCACTGCCTTCCTGTTATTCTTGGAAGGAACTTGGAAGAAAACATAAGTAAGAACAGGGCTGTTTTCTGGTGCAGCTACTGATTTAGAAAAGTCATTTCAGATTGCACAAGGTGCTTCAATTGCCCTATTTTCCTGAAATTAATTCTAAATTTTATGGGTACAATTTGTTTCCCTTAAGTCTCTAATTATGCTTTTAACACTCGATCTTTCAAACCCCAGCCATTAGTGCCTTAATATGGTGTTATCAGGTGATAGAGTAGAGTTAGGAGTGTGGCTGGGAATTTGAAGAGCAGAAGGTAACACATGTGCTCATGAAGGTTTGAAATTGACGTCCCCTGGAGAAAAGCTAAAAGGAAAACCTAATAAGTAACCAAAATAGACCAAAGTAAAGTCTGAAAATTAGTATTTAAGGTATTACAGCAAAGGGCTAGGTGAGGCTTAAGAAGTATTCACAAAAGTTCCATTTAAATTTATTGAATATGAGGTGGTGGTGTGAGATTCCAACCCAATCCAAATAATCATGGGGGGCGGTGAAAGCATCCTTAGATAGTTTGTTAGTCACCATTCTGTCACTGTTCTACCACGCAATAGATGCCATGACCACAGCAACTCTTAAAAAGAAAAGCATTTTAACTGGAACTTATTTACAGTTTTAGAGGTTTAATCCATTGCTGTAATGGCAGGAAGCATGGTAGCATGCTGGGAGACCTCGTGCTGGAGAAGGAGCCAAGAGTTCTACCTGTAGAGCTACATGCTACATGCAGCAATGGGAAGACAGCTCAGGCCTCTGGGACTGGTTTAGGCTTCTGAAATGTCAAAGGCCACCCTTAGTGACAACTTCCTCCAAAAAGAACAACTTACTCCAATAAGAACATACCTCCTCTAAGAAGGAGCTGGGTTATAAGTGGTCAGAGGATGATAAAATGTAAAAGGCTGAATCAGTAAATCACCTGAAATGTCCTATCAGAGGAAGGATAAATAATAAGAGAATTAATGTTGGTTATTGAATCATCTCAATGAATGTCAACTGAGGAGCTATGGTGTTTCTTCTTGAAAGAAACAATATACCAATCTGATTTCATTTCTCAGTAATATCATCTACATGCATTCGTACACACACACACACACACACACATACACACACACACACACACACTCACTTCTAAAACAATCTACCATGTGATAACATGTTATTGAAAGCCCTAAATAGTATGGGGTTATAAGAAAAGAATGAAATGTGAGGTGGGTGCCTGCATAAATTGGAGAATTAAGGAGTAAAAGTTGTACATTGGAGTACTATAGACAATACACAGCGTGAAAAAAACCAAACAGGAAGGAATATACATTCTTCCTTGAAGAAATTCATAGACTAGAGACACCAGAGTTGGGAAAAATCCCAAGTCACTGGAAATAATTTGGTAGAAAATCCCAATGACTTCTCACAGGGATCTGTATCTTAGAGGATGGGGGCAGAAATATGAGATAGTGTCAAAATAATCAGCTAAGACACCCAATAAAGAGCCATAAGAGAGATTGGTCACACTGTAGTAGAGATAATCTACCAGAAAACACCAATGCATATTTTGGAACAGGACCATTCCACATTGAAAAGGAAAATAAATAGTGTGTTTAGAAGAGTGGAGAAATAAATTACTTGATTTTGGAGCATTCATCAAAAGTTTCTCACATGCCAAAAGCTCCTACTTGTAGTGCAAAGGTGAGAAAACGTCAGAAAAACACCTAGAAAAGAACACGAAGTTAAGAATAATCATAGAACACTCAAAGTTTGTTAAGACCATGGCTGGCAAAATATAGGAGCTGATGACGGAGAAACTATTGCGATGGAATTATGAAAACCAGACCGCTGTAAGCCTCAAAAACCAAGCTAAAATGATTATGAAAACCAGACCGCTGTAAGCCTCAAAGCTAAGCTAAAATGATTAGATTTCATGTAACCAAATAAATAGATACTACCAAAGAGTTCCAAGCAGAAATTGGACATCTAGTGGGTTTTTGTCATTCTTTCAAATTATCTTGCCTATGATTTTATTTACTTACTTCTTAGTGCTTGTGTGTCTAGATATGGTGTATGTTCCTGTGCACCAAATACGTGCATGGGTGTGGGTAGAAAGCACAGGTTGTCCTTGACTCTCTTTCAAGATTGCATTCCACTTTATTCATTGAGCCAAGATCACTTTCTATACCCAGATTATACTCTAGTTTAGCTAGTGTAGAGAACCTGGCTTTCACCGTTTCTGCACCCCCAACAATAATATTACAAATGTGCCCCCAGACACACCTGAATACAGAATATAGAAACGTGTGTTATCCAATCATCACCCTAGCTCTGCATATGCTTGTATTTTTTTCTTAATTTCTCATGTTAAGGGCCTAACATATTTTGGGGTGGGGGGTGCAGATTCTGGAGGTAACAGATAAGGGAATCTTTTCCGAAGTTATATATCCCTGAAATCTGTTACTTTTAGGAAAACATGAATCCACAGGCCAACAAAACCCCAGACAGGAGGATTCCCATCTCTGTAGCTTTGATGTCAATATGGGTGTCACATTTACATAGCACATAGCATAGTTCAGTGGTAGAGGTGTACAGTGTTAACTTGCTTATACTATCATCTTGGTATGTACAGTAATCTTTTGATAGTATCTTTTAACAAAAAATTAGTCTCCAAGAAATTCCAGTGTCTAGAAGCCTAGCCCAGGCCTTTTACAACAACCAAGGTGGAAGAAATACAACTCTTATTTTTTTATTCCAAAGCACACTTCTTGACCTACTATTCTAATACAAAAATGTAAACATTATTTCCTTTGAAGGATCTCACTTCACAAATACCTAGAATACATAGAACTGAAAAATGCAGTAACAGACTCATAAGCGAGATAAACAGAACAGTAAGACCGTTGAGCATAATGAATATATTTTAACAACTTCGACTCAGCATCTCTATAGACTGAAAGAAAAGGCATGGTATATCAGAGTGAAAGAGAATATAATTCTGATTTTACACCTAATCCTACCTTCCCTTGCATAGGAAACAAATGTAACTCGAGGATAACAATTTAGGAAAAAATAACTTCTTTAATTCAAAGATGAACTTGGGTGTGACCTCAGAGAATTCTGAACGGATGCCATGTTAGTCCTTTAATAAACTAGCCTTGGCAATAACTGATCTCAAGGAAAATTCAATCAAAACCCAAGTCTTATCTTTCTTCAAAAACAGGACAGTGGAGAATTGAATGTGATGTCCTGGAAAAATCGAAGAAGAAATAACATCGAACTACTCTGTTCCTGAAAACAAGGCAACAAGAAATTGATGGCATTTTCACCTGCCATTCCTACAGCAAAAGACCCCAGGCTTAGAAATTACTCCACTTGACTCCCTTAAAATCCAACACACATGAGAGAGAGAGAGAGAGAGAGAGAGAGAGAGAGAGAGAGAGAGAGAGAGAGAGAGAGAGAGAGAGAGAGAAGAATAAGGCCCCATGGTGGTGATATTTCTAAAGTCATTTTGAAGCTGAATCCAAGTAGGTCTTGGAAGCAATAACCATCAGTCCTTTGAACAGGTAAAAGTTTGTTCCTCAAAGTGTTCTCACTCTTCAATTTCTTCCTGAATTGTATAAAATCTAGCAAGGGATGATATATAAAAGGAAGAGGTCTTCGGAGAGGGAGAAGTGGCCTGGAGCTGTGTTTCTTTTTATAATTTTGAAGAGGAATAGTCAAGTGAGAGCAGGAAAGAACTTACCCATGTACATGAGTGGATCATAATAGATGAAGTTTTACACACCACACACAAAACATATCTAGCTACACCACTGAAGTCCTCTCTCCAACTACTGTAAACTATATTAGAACAGGGACAAGGCTCCTCTATCCTTACACTGTCATTCTCTTTCATTTTAATGACAGGCTTTATTGAAAGAAAAAAAAATGTAAAACTTTGTTCAACCTACACTCATTTCACATACTAAACATCCATGAAGTATGCTATTCATGTAGATGGCATATATCAGTTATGTGGATAACAAATGGAAAATATTCAATGTGTTAACAACTTCTGGATTTTTAAAAGAAGGACTTTTGTAAAAAAGCGTATTTGACCCATCAGTGTACAAAGAACATCATGAAATATACATTGGAAAACTAGGAAAGTTAAAAGAATGGTTACCAGGTTAGCTGAATCTAGAACAACGTTTTTATCTAAAGGTATCAGTTTTTCTGTTTGAACTTTCATATATGAAATACAAGATTGTTTTAAATGAATCAAGTGAGCAAATTAAATTTTAGATTTTATTGATTGCTGAATAAAACTCTAAATCATGTTACTAAATCTAAGCAGTAAAAACTATGTGAGTCATTATTATATAAAAATGGAAGGGACATGGTTTATACCCTAAAGGAATTGATAGTTTAATGGAAGAAACAAGTAAAATCCTTCTCTCATCTACTGATATTGTCTATCTACTTAGCTACCTACCCATCTATCTGTCTATCATCTATCTATCTATCTATCTATCTATCTATCTATCTATCTATCTGTCTGTCTGTCTGTCTGTCTGTCTGTCATATGAATGCCACCAAGGCAAGGACTCCAACTAGTAGATTTGGCTGACAGTTACAGAAACTCAAAGAACAGAAGCTAAGATCCATGAAATGGATGATGTTCCTAAACTATGAGTCTTAAAGAATAAGTAAAAATACATCCAAGAAGAATGGGTAGATGCCTCCAGCAAAAAGGCAAGATGGTCAAATTAGAGGGGTGTAAGCAGCTTTTTAATATGGATAGTGAGACGTCTTCTCATGGATGAAAGCTTTAAAAATCTTGAAAAATAAAGCATATCATACAATGTCTCTAAGAAAAAGAAACCATGGCAAAGTTATGGTAATTGAATAAAGTTGAATAGAGCATATTATATTTGCAAAGATGTGTAAATATATTGATCAATGACAAGTGAAAATGTAAAGTTCAGAACTGAGGAATGAATACATGAAAGGGAAAGATGAGTTCATACAGAAGCAGTACATTCTTAGCAGGTGTCTCAAATGGAATTATGGCCTATGGCCCTGCAGGAAGGAAATCAAGATGATAAGTACCCTGAACTCACTCTTCTTTCTCCCTTCTGTAGATAGATGGTATGGCTAGTGGTTAAAGCCACTCAAGGACCAGAGGACCAAGAAGCGAGTTGACAGACCATTCTGGGCAGGGACTTTCAATACAGAGCAGACTGCAGGAAAATAGACTATAGTCTGAGGACAACCTAAAATAACACACCAAGGATTGTCAAAGACTAGCTGAGTTCTAGAATATTTCATTTCTAAATCCTTTCATCTTCAAAAGCTATGGTAGTCAGCTCTCCTTAGCAGACAGGAGCTAGGGTTTGGTAGTGACGCGTTCTTCCAGTCACACCTAAAAGAGAATAGTCCTTATTCCTATATATCATAACTATCATTCCAAACTATCATAAGTTTGAATATTGGTCCTTAGTTGGTGGAACTGTTTTGAAAGGATTTGGTGATGGGCATTATTTGAGGAAGTGAATCTGTGGTGGCAGGCTCTGAGGTTTCAAAAGATTTACTTTTACTGGTGTGCCTCTTTGTTTCTGTTTCCTCATTATCAGAAATGAATGCTAAACTGTTGCTGCTGCCATGCCTTTGCGCTATCATCATGGAGACTAACCCTCTAAAATTGTAAGCCTCAAGTTAAATGCTTTCTTTTATAAAGTGCTTCAGACATAGTGTTTTATCATACAATTAAATGTAACTAAAGCCATTTCTATTAATAGTTTACTTCTCTCCCAATTTTCTACACATCTATTTTCATATACCTCTTTCCCCTAGAACTATCTTTTATGCATATTCTGTTCATCTAGCCTTCATTTAGTTGAGTCATATATCATAGCTTGCTGCATATATGCTTATTTCCCTGAAGGCTATAAAATCTCCTAGAGAGAATGTTATGTTTCCACAACAGTTTTGTAATTCCAATACCCATAATGAGTAAAAGGCCACCAGGCTTTGTTATATCAATAGTTAACAGGTGCACATACTATCTAAAGAATTCACTGTATCAAAGAGCCATGTTGAGTATGAAAACCATCCTGTGTATCCTTACTACTGCCACTGAGTACAAAGAATTTGAACATGGATGTTTGAGCATGTGAAAAGCAGAGATTATTTTATTATCCGCATGACAAACAGAAATAAAGTGAAATACATTTCTCTGTAAACCAACAGAATATCCAGACACCATCCTATTTGCTAACTTAGTAATCATCAATGTTCAAAACCATTCAAATTCAGTTTCAACATTTTTCTGAGTGACTATTGTACACTGGACTTATGAAGTCTTATGTGATATTAACATTATATAAAAGGGATTATGTAATTTTATAGCCAAAGAAACTGAGACTGGAAATGACAGAGATGTCATTTTTCACTGGCAGACTTAAGACCAAATTCTAGGGATGGAGAAATGGTACAGTGGGGAAGAGCATATTTTCCTTTCCCAGCAAACACAAGTGTGGTTTCCAGCATCCATGTCAGGTGGTTCACAACTGACTGTAACTTCAAATCCAGGATATTCAACACCCTCTTCTGGAATCTTTAAGCATCTGCACTCGTGTGTACATACTCACTCATAGACATACATGTGATTAAAAATAACTATTTTTAAAAGGTAAATCCCATTTAATTTCAACTAAGGTTTCTTTCTTACTGCATCAGCATGACTATTTCCCTTTATATGAGAAATACATGCAACTGGGATTTACATTTTATTTAACAATATGTGCAAGAGGGTGTTTGGATGATACTTCCTAAAGATAAATTTATCAAGTACATAATTATAATCATTACTATGACTAGCTGGTTAATTGTATGGGGAGAGGTTGGTAGAATACATTTTACCAAAAAACTAAAATTAGCAATTAGCAGTATTACTCACATTTAAAAAAAATTATGTGTATGAGTATTTTGGTGCCCACATAACAGGCAGTTGTAAAATGTCAAGTAGGTTCTCAGAACCAAACCTCATCATCTCTAAGAGTGATATACTCTCTTAACTACTCAGTCATTTCTTCAACTGCACTAGTAATGTTATGCAATCTGTAAAATAGAAATTAATAAATGTCTTGTAGCAGCCTTAATGACAAATATCAGGTAAGTATGACCTTAAATGTTTTCCTGTGCATTTTACCACAATTCTGAGAATTGTAAGAAACTTGGCCAGAGTTCACAACAATGAGGTTTTAGGAGTAAGACCATAAGAAGTTAAAGCTAAAGAAAAAGAAACATTACAAAGAAAACTAGACTGTGGCAAATAAAAGTAACAAATGTCATACTTTGTAGTGCCAAATTCATTACTTAATACAGACTTTAAAAATCCTTTCAAGAATATGTGCTAAAGAATCAGAATCCTATGGTCCCCCACTGACCCAATAATGCTTGGATCAGTCTCCACTCCTGGCCAAATCCAGTTCTGTCCCCCCTCCCTCAAGAGTGAGTCAGGTGTTCCTATAGTTGGACTGTCTGCTCCCTGCCCAGGGAGGGGATGGGGAGTTCCAGAGAAGAAAAATGACCAGATGTGGTGGGAGGGGGAAGAGACCTTGAATAAGGATATACAGGGATGGAAAAAAAAAATTCAGAGGGAAAGCTGAACACAAAGTAAATATATGTGTAGCAATCTTTTTTGTATTTCCACCCTTGATAAGCCATGCTTATGATTCTTATCCTCTGTATAGTTATTGTTAACTCTTCCGCATTTTAATTTTTTTTTTACTTTTTTTGATAAATACAAAATAAAGAAGGAAAAAAAAAAGAAAAGGAAGACTGAAGAACCATTGGCTCGGGAAGATTGGAACTGGCTAAGCCCGCGGGAGAAGAGAAGAGGCTGGTGCTCACCAGGAGATCTGGATGAGGCTTCTTATCAAGGGTCTGGGTGGGTGGTGGGTGGAGGGCTCACTGAGAATCTTCAGATGTCATCAATTTCAAGGTGTACTGCTAAGGAGAATATGGCTGCAAATTATAATGGTTTATCTTTTAACATTTTTTTATTGGAATATTTCATTAAGACTAAATTTTGAGAAAGCATATGCTGCCTGTGTATTCATAAGCAAAATAAATTGGTTAAGGTGGTGATTTTTAACTCAGGAAAAAAAAAAGAATCAGAATCACTGCTGGTGTTGATGGTAAATACAGATCAAGTGAGCTGCATTTAAAATATGGTGGCTTCAGATAAGACTAACTATGAGATGACAGAAACAGTCAATAAAATAGAAAAAGAATATTATTCCTAAATATAGGTACCAATGTAATTAATTGAAAATGCTTCCTCTTCTACATTAATATATGGGAATTATTGCTTTTTGGAAGTTTTCTGTTGTTACTGTGTAGGTATTGATGGTATAGTGGCAGTAGAAGAGCTGATGATGGTTGTGATGATGATGGTGATAATTATGCTGCTACTGATGATGATGATGTGGAAGAGGCAGTGGATGGTAGTAGTAATGTGATCACACACATCTTATCATATGGGACCAGAAGTGTTATTAAAATGAGTCAAAAGATAAGTGATAGGAGAGGTCTGAAATAGACCATAGGAGAAGATGTGCAGGGAGCCTTAAGGTGATAGACAGATCAACAGGTCCACAAAACAGAATAGTGTGTCAACAACTTGTCTTTGCTTAATTTATTTTCTGAGAAAGATTTTCCATTTTACATGTCTGTTTGGCTTTCAACTTCCAGGTTACATTTCTTTCTGGATCTATGCTACTATGAAGCTAGCCCATCATACTGGGGATCAACAACTGTTATAATCATTTGTTCAGAGTACTTTAATGTGGATGCTACTCATTGAAAACAGCTCTTTGTTTTATTAACTAAGTAGTCAATGATTCTGCCAGTTACATGATTTTCCTTAAGTAGCCAACAAATCAGCACTGTGATAGTGTTTGGCCCAGAGTTCAGATGAGTTTGTTGACTGAGCCTCACTTTACACACAACCTTCTTGACATACGTTTGGTCTGGTTAGCCATGTGTGTACATATGAATGTATGTGTTTTCATGGTATGTGTAGGGAGATATTGTGTCCCTGTATACCTATGGAGGTCAGAGAAGCATGTGGGTATGCTGTTTCCCACTCTCCACCATACTCCATTAAGAAACAATCTCTAATTGAAATGCAAACAAGGCTGGTAGCCAATCATCTGTTAGGATCCTCCTTTCTTTGCACCTGTTCTAGCACCGGGGTCCCAGGAATGCAAGGACATCAGGTTTTTCTTTATGTGCAGGGCTTTGAACATCAGTACTTGTGCAGCAGGCACCAGTTACCCACTGAGTCATCTTCTTAGTGCTTATCACAAAATTCTAGTCTGGTTACTCCACCTTGGTAACTGGATGAAAATATCAATACAATCATTGAGAGTTAAATAAACCAGAATGAAACTAAACGCAGGTTATATACTATAAATAATGAACTAATGTCTTGTGTGATAGCATGTACAGAAGTCTGTTTTCAGCACCTCCATCCCTTCTTTTCCCTCAAGTGAATTTGCTACCTGATGCCTTCCTATTCCCAGTTTTAGATTCCCACCATGGAGAGGATCATTGCAGTGATTTTTGAGTACTCTCTCTATAAAAAATATTTTTATGATTTTTATAGATATTTAAGAGGTATCCAAAATATAAATGCTAATTGTGGGTGAGAAAAGCCACTTGAGAGAGACTCTTAACTGTGGAGTTCAGTGTCTCCTGGCCACTTGAAATTTCCATTAAGAAAACCCTTGCCAACAGTAATTAGTTCATCTCTTCCAGTTTCCCAGTTGTACCCCAAGATGAAAATGCATGCTTTCTTTCAGATAATATCTATTTCTCTCTGAATTTATCACAAATTGTATGCCATCTAAACTAAACCATGCAGATCATATATGTGCCTATCTGCATATATTCTCATGAACATGTGAATATATATGAGCATATGTGTGCATGCACAGGGAGGCCAGAGTCAACTTGTGAAGCATTATTACTTAGACACTATCCACTTTCTTTTTTGAACCAGAGTCTCTCATTGACCAGGAGCTTGATAATTAGGTTTGGCTGACTAGCCAGTAAGCCTCATGGCTTCACACGTCTCTTCAGTGCAGGGATTACAAGAACACACCACCACTCTTGTTAGTTTTTTGTTTGTTTAAGGAGTTCAAGGGAGTTCAAACACATGTCTCAGTGCTTTTATGGCAAGCATATTACCACCTGTGCTATGTCCCCAGCCTCACTTCAGTCTTTTAGGCCCTCTGGGGAATGTTAGAAGTTAAGGCTTGTTATTCTTGAGGGAGTTTCTCAGCTATTACTGTGTCAAAAACTGCCCATGATGCCAAAGTAGGCTAGAAGCATGTGCTGGAGGTGTAGATACTAGAAGAGCTCAGAGAGGAGAGAAAAACATCTCTAACTGGGGCAGAAAAGAAAAGTTCATTGAAGTTATAGAGTTGAACTTCAGTAGAATATGCACTTCCCTGTGTTTAGGTGATAAAGACTGGTGACAGTATTTTATGGACTTTAATAGGCTCTTGGACATTAAGATGCTTGAAAAAAGAGATACAAAGAGGCATTTGATGGGCAGGGAGAGCTCAGGTGAGGCCGACCAGAGCTTATGATTCTTGTTAAGACTTTAAGGAGATGAGAGACGGGAACTCCAGCTACGCGGGGCTTATGGGGCCAGGTGCAGAAACCTGGGCTTTCATCTGAGAGGCAATAAGGAACAATTACTATATGCTTTTAAGTATAGAATTCTGCTTTGCTTAAAAAAAACCTGAGTAAAAATTTTATGTCCTTTCATTTCTAATGCTGAGAGTTCAAAGTCTTGCAGAATTCTGGTGTAAAAGAATAGAATAAAACCTTAAATACTGACTCATTTTTCAATGACGGAATTATTTGTCTTTGATTAATCATGGCCATATTTCCTTTCTGATTGTGTCTCCTTTCATCTACTTCTATTTCATACATTTCTCTGATACCAACTTCTACTCCTTTGAAGCCTATAATAAGAGATTTCTTTTATGTGCTGATTTTGTTGCTTTTTCATAAAAAGGCATTATGTTTGTGAAGATGCTGTTAACAGTCTTAGTAGCGAGTTAGTTAAGGTTTAGAAAGCAGGGTGGCCTTCTGGGATGGCTAGGATCACAAAATGCCTATTGATAAATCCTTCACAGATCTTGGCAGAAGAGAAACACTGAGTCATGTGGTCACCAAGTAAATGAGAACAGAGAAAAGGAATTATGTTTCATACAAGGGTTGTTTCAGAAGTAAATTATGGAAATAGAATATGACTTAGGAATTTTTTGTATTCATAATCACAATTGAGTCACATCTGATAGACTGGAAAGAGAAAGAACCTAATGTATTCACTCACTTACAGATGGAGAAGGGACCCTAAGCTGGAGGATTACCTTGCACTGGTAAAGCGCAGCTAAATATCCAGACATCCAAGTCATGGAACAACCATGCCTATGCAGCCTTCTGAAGTACAAACTAGCCTTGCCTGAGCCTATGTATTCTAGCAGCATGTTAATTTTAGAACCAGCCTGGGTCTGCACTTAGCACAGTACCAGCCCTTACACACAAATTTAGAATTGTACCTGACATATCCTAAAATGATACTTTGATTTTTCACTTTCACACCATGCAATTTGGCTTTCTAAAACTTCAGCTGAGAATGAGTGCATTTAACATTTGGCTTTAGCAGGAAGAAAATGTTTCAGTATAGCAATGCACATCTCCAAGCACACAACTGCTAATTCAAACTCCACTTCAGAAATGAAAGAGAATGAGCGTATGACACCTAGTAGGTTTTCAATCACACTTTTTTTGTTGAACCCCATAAACTAAAAGATGCTTAAAATCTAAAAAAGAATTAAGGAATTAACTGATGCCCAGAACAACCAGAGCTGGGAGACAAATTATTATGGTTCTGAGATAAAAAAAATGAATAACAGAATGAGAGATCTTAGAAAGAAACATACACAGCACACCATCCTGCTAGCCACTGTTCCTGCTATACCATGGTACAGATTAAAACTGTGGGGTTTCAAACATTATTTGTGTTTGTTTTGCTTAAAGGCAATATTGCCAGAAGTTATAAGACTCAGACTCCTCTGTGTCCCATCTTTTGAGTTTCCTGCCATGTGCCACCACACCCTGCCAGAATTTGATTCTAAAAACAGGCAGTCAAGGGGAAGCACAGTACATCATGCTTCTGCTTATGAATATAACTCACTATGTAATAACAGGAAAGGTTCTTTCCTTGTCTAGAACATAATTTCTCAGCTAAAGAGAGGGTTTGTAATTGGCTAATGTCCTGGTTTTATATACATATATATTATGTATGTATGTAGTAGAAGTTATTCTTTTTCTCCCCAGTTCTCATCTATAACTTCCAAATTCAATGTTTGGGAACATTTGTTTTCTAGATGAGTATTTTTTGAAGGTTAGAAACAAATCATAAAGTTGCATCACACAATTATTAAACCCAAGCTCCTGGGAAGATGAAGACCCAAATAGGAAGCCTGATACAGCAGCTAGCTTGGCAGAGGAAAGCACTTAAATAGCCAACTGCACAGCTCTAACAAAATGAGATAGTCCATGGGCCCTGCACCTTGCAGCTCTGGGATTCAGAGTCATATTTAGTTAACTCTGTCTTTCACTTACTGAGGTCCTCTTTGTCTTGATTGTATTCCACATGAGGGGAGTATGATAGTAAATTAAACAGAAAAGAGTACTATTTTCAAGAAGTCAGGATCTCCTGAAGGAATATGGGTGATGTCTTAGTCCATCTTCTATGCTGTGGTGATAACATGGTGGGTGGTGACGCCCTTAACAGAGGTCATGCCTTTACATATGAGTCAAGTAGAAAACAACAAAAAATAAATGCTATAGTCTTAGTAAAATATTCTAATGAATATCTTAGAAAGATCTTTTTGGATGTTTTATACAAGAAGAGTTTGAAAGATGGTGACAAATAAGAAACAGTAAGATCCATTTAAGGAGTGGTTGAAACAGGCTAAGTAAGACACAGCAGTGGTTTGCACCTAAGTTGCAATGACAGAGGTGATGAAAGGTGTCAGTATTGCAGGTGTAATTTGTAAGATTTGCTGATGGGTTGCTACATCTTCCCAGAGACAGAAGCTCTTTCCTTGAGCTATATAGTAAGATGATATTGTAGGTGAGGGCCAGGCATAGATGATCCCAACAAAAGGGATCCTTCAAGCACTAGAGTGTATGGAATAATGAAGACTAACAATGCAAACTAATAAAAGTCTATCAAAAGACTCTACCTTAACATTTAAAAATGGATACTGGTATCAAATGTTAAGTACATATGACAGTATCTTTTTTATTTAATATTATCTTTATTTATTTTACATACCAACCACAAATCCCCCTCTCATCCCATCTCCCATTATCCCCTTCAGCCTGCCCTCCTATGCAACCCACCTGCCATCCACTCATCTAAAAGCATAAGGCCTCCTATGGGGAATCAGCAGAGCCTAGTATTTCCAGTTGAGGCAGGACCAAGCCTTTTCCCACTTCATCAAGTCTGATCAAGGCATCCCACCATATGCAATGGGCTCCAAAAAGCCAGCTCATGTACCAGGTACAGATCCCGACTCACATATGATAGTTTCTTATAACTTTGCTTAGACCTTTCATCAATAACCGCCCACCTTTTTAAAGCAACTGAGTCTTAGAAGCAAATCCCACATCTAGAATGGGTAAGAGGACTTTTTATTTAGAGGATGACAGACATCAAGTATAGAAAATGTAGCTTTGTCTGGGCTGAACATGAGAATGAAGGAAATCTGATAAGGACTCAAACCCCTGGAGCTGGAAAGGCAGTGTTGTGAGAGAAAATGACCAGCTTCACTTTCTACTCAGCTGCTTTGACTATCTGTCACTCCTATTCAGATAATTGGCAGTAGCACCATGTCACCATAATTTTCTTTTCAGAATATGCCAGAATCTAAATGCTGGTTTTATCAAAGTCACCACATATATGCTGTGAGCTTTACCTTGTAGTTTGTAGTTGTGAGTTACATATCTCCTCTAATGAACCCTGGAGCTGCCCAGCATCCAAACCACCCTATAACATGGTGCCTGGTCTCCACATATAACTTGCTCTCCAAATGTTGTTAACTTTGATTCAATTAAATCTGATGTTTAAATATTTTATAGGTTGCTTTAAAATATTTTATCTTTGGTCTGTCAGTTATAGAAAAAAAAATGTTTCAAGTTCCTTAACTCTTAGACATTTTTAACCCCATGCTAATTCCCTAACTTCAAAATGTCTATTAATGGTATTTTATTAGATTAATAAGAATTAATTGATGACAGATTGCTCATTGATCTATGCTGAGAACTTTACGAGTGAAATTTGCCATTTAAGAGATGAGTCAGCTATAGAAAGAGCAGAAAGATATTGTGATATAGAAACATGAAACTCTCTTCCCCATCATCTCTCTTTTAAAGATATTTTAATTAATTCTTTGAGAAATTCATAAAACATATTTTGATTATATTCATCCAACTTGTCCAAGATCCACCCCAAATTGCTACCTACCCAACTTCCTATTTTCTTTGTTAGTTCAAACCCACTGAGTTGACTTCACCTTTTTTTGTGGCCTAAAAACTCTTGAATGCAGGAAATTCTTTAAAGGTTAGTTGACAAACCAAGGGTCATATCCTTAAAGGAAATGGACCTTCCCTTTTGCAACAGTTATCAAGTGTCAGTAGCTTCTCAGCTTGGCATGACACTCATATCCATGTCTCTCCATGCACTGAGCTTCTTGAATACAAAGTTTGAATCCAACTGGCCAACTTTCATAGTGCTGGAAGGTGCTAAGCACACTAACAGGAGAGAAAATAGCATTTGCCTTACCCAGATGCTAACCCTATGAGACACAAAATGACTGTGTGGGAAAGATATGCGCATTGGTACAACAGGGGCACGTATTACAGAAATAACCAAAATCTTCCCAATGAAGACTCACTCCACAAGAAATCACTCATCCCTGGCACCCTTAACAGGGCAAGAACCTGTATCTAGATAGTTCTTAGGCCCTACATAGAAAATTAGTACCATCATTCTCCTAAAAGGATATAGTATTATAATGACTCCTAGAGTTTATTTCACTAACTGGCATTTCCAGGAACATATAGGATGCTAAAGTCCTTAGACTGATTCATTCATATACGCAATACCCATATATTGATGCATGTCTTAATTCTTATCAGAGAAGCTTCTTTAAACATTAGATGACAAATGGCACACAGATCTGCTGGTCACTGTGTAAAGAAATGTCATCAGGAGTCCTTGTCTTATGCTTCACATTTCTCCTTAGAAGGCCCAGAATTCTACATGAAGGAGGGTGGAGAGATTGTAAGAAATCAAGGTAACAGATGGCTATAAGGAAACAGCATTTTTTTGGATACTAAAGGGAATGTCAGATGCACATATGATCTCACAATGATTGTGACCACATGCATAAGATCTATGCATTATCTCATGCATGGCTGTTTTTAGCTATCCTTCCAGCCCTTCAAATATCCAGTCTCATTCACATAAGCCAAAGTAAATGTAAACCACTATTCAGGCAGGTAGGAGGGCTAGGCTTCCATTGGGTGAATTGTAAAGAACACAGGAAATTCTTCCCTGGGTTGCCCTAATTCATAGCTTAGATATTTTGCATTAAAAAATGCAACTTCATGTGGAATAAATCAGTCTAAGGACTTTCACATTCTATATGTCCCTGGAAATGTCAGTAAGTGAAATAAATATGGACAGTTTACTCAAGTCTTCTCAGTCACTGATATTTTATACCAAAGGTGTGACCAATGGGGGGGCACTGCCATTAACAATTTTGAAATGGTCCCCAAACAGGCACATGATGGGTGTGCACATGGAAGTTTGGTTTTTGTTGTTTTTGTTGTTGTTTTAATAAAAAAAAAACAAGGCAAAACAAAAACCTCTCCATCTAACCTGGTTTCTCAAGGAGGTATGAGCACCGGCCAGGAAATAGAAGTGGCAAGATAACAGTCATTGGTGATATTATTAAGAACAGTGGTGGGAATTAAAGGTAAATGGAATGAATTGGAATGAGGAAAGTACATTCTCTTCTCATGGTGGAGTGATCTAATTGGGAGGCAGTGGATAGCAGGGGACTTTTCATCAGTCTTCAGTCATCATCACCTACACATGCCTAGAATCTTTGTAACATGACTACAAGACCATGAAAAGATCCAAGCACTTTGATTAAATACCATGTTCAATGGCTTGCGCTAAAAAAAGTGGGATTAAAGGAGCTAAAGGACAGACTAAGATATAAAAGCACACTGAAGAAGTTTAACTATGGAGGGCAAAAATAATGATTATTTAAAAGGAAGCCCATGGATTGTAAATGTATGTGTACATAGACATATATGTGTGTTTTTCTATTACCAATTAAAGTAATAACTATAAAAATAAATATTTATTACATTCTCTGTATAAAGTCTTTTTGATACATAAAGTCATTGAAGACTTACACTAAATGTAATAACAGCATGGCTACTCACACTTTATAGAAAAGAGATACTCACAGGCAGAAAAATAATTTGTCTAAACTTATACAGAAAATGCAAAATTATGAGATTTTATACAAGAGGGGTTGCAATTGTCATAGTTTATAGGTTCATTCAGACGTTACTATATTGTGACATTTTCATTTTTCCTTCCCCAACTTTTTAGTATGGTATTAACATCCTGTTACCTACATGCATGCATGCCTATGTCTATTTCTCACACTGTGAAATTTTATAGTACTTATGTGTTGTTTTAATTTTTTAACCAACATGCAATGTGTATGTATGAAGGCCCATAGGATATTTTGATGTATTTAATGTAAAGGAGTGTTCCACAATATGGAGATATTTTTTTAATGGTTGGGGCTGGAATCCAGGGCCTTTCATATAATAGGCAAGCACTCTAGGAGCTGTAACTCTAGGCCTCATGACTACAAAATTCTTAAAGCATGTCTTCATCTCCCTTTGTCTCTTCAAGAACTTATACATTTTAAGATAGATAATAGCAATAATGATAACACACTAAATCTTAGTCTAAATGGCAGTATGCCAGACATTGAACTGCTTTGAACAGTGTAGGTGGTTTATTTAGTCATTTTTTTTTAAGGATAGAAGCAAAAATATAGGGAAAAATTGGCTGAGATGGGAAGAGAAGAGACTTCAATTGAATCTGCATAAGCAATCTGCTACAAAGAAAAACATAGGGTAAAAAGGCAGTGGAGAGGCAGATATTTTATGGAAACATGAACTACATTTTATTTTTGCTCTGCTGAATGTTTCTAAAATCCAGCCTAAGATTTAATGTAAATCTATTTGAAAGGAGTAGCTAAATTTTAACTGGAAATACTTCTTTGTGCTAAATAATCTTTATAGCATTCTAAATTATAGTCAAGTAGCAATATCATTACAGAGCTGTTTAGCCATAGCCGTTTATGTGGGAAGTCAGGAGAAGGTGATGATTCACATCAAAATATATAATAAAGAACTTTTAAAAAATCATAGGTATCTTTATTTACTCAAAATACTTTTTATTTAGCCATTTTAATGCACTCAAGATTGAAGGGGAGAATGAAACTAACCAGAGGGAACTACAAACTGCCCAGGAAATGATAATAATAATATTTTGTAGCCTTACAGCACTTTTCATGGGAGAAGGTCAGAGCACTTTGCAGCCATTAACACATGCAATCTCCTAGATGGATCTGTGGGATACATAGGTGGCAAACAGTTCGAATTCACATTGTGAGATCAAAAGCAGCACTGAAAGTGTTAAGTGGAAACACTCCAGTATTACATGTATGTCTATTGTACATTCTTTAATACTGCCACTTCAAGAATCCTACTGGGAGCGGATGGATTTGAGGAGACCACTCTCACTCCCTCCAGGTCTTCTTCATGGTTCCCCTTTCCTTGCAGAGGGATTCTACACATCTAGAGCAAATGTGTATAACCAGAAGACTCATAGATTGAGAGTGCCTGAGCTAACTCCATACCAGAAAGGTGTTTATATAGCCTCTAACCAGTCATCTGTATTCACAAAAAGCTTTTCTGAAGTAGACCTTTCCAAAGACTGAGGGCAGGAATATCATAAACAGCTTGTTGACTAAGGAAAGAGTGGGTGGAACACAGGAGTCAAGGGGATTCTTGTAATTTGTGAGCATTTATCAACTCCCTGACACTAACTATACTATCTAGAGAATATCTATACAGATTAATGCTGAGACAATGAATTCTTCTCTTAGGGCTTGCACATAGGAAGAAGAGCCATGAGGTCAGTAGCAAAGGCAAAGATAATTCATGCTCTCAGCACTATCTTACAAATCCTGTTTAAAAGTTCATACTCCAACAAGATGGCTCAGCTCCCAAATGCACTTACACAGAAATCCAGGAAAACAACAAAGGGCCTTTCCAATAAAAGCACCTTCTAAATGAATAAAAATAAGGTCTTTATAGCAAGGCTAGAAGATATCTTTTAGTATCATAAGCATGTCAACCCTCAGGTAACTTCTAAGATGTCTCCAAGTTGAAATTAGTGAACTATTACAAATGAAATTAAAGCACACAGATGTTCATGTTTTAAAAGACTTTAATTGAGGAAATAGAATTGTTACATAGGAAATGTCTATCCTTGTGTGTACTTCATAGCTACTGTTACAGTTGAATCTTAGATGTCTCCTGCCATATCCTGTGTTACAGGTTTGGTCCTTGGCTGTTGTAAATGATGAAGAATAGTCTACTCAGGAGAAATAATTTCCTGAATGCTGAATTTTGCTCTAGCCTGCCCACTCACCCCACTCTCAGCCTCTGTTTCCTATCTACCTACAGGTAACAACATTGTTGTTCTACCACATGCATCTCACTATGATGTAGGACCTCACCTTGTATGACCACAAATGCAATATATCCATGAGAGCATGAACCTCTGCATTAGGGAGTCAAAATTAGTCTTTCATTCTTATACTGTCTTCTTAAGTATTTTCCACCATGATAAAAAGTCTAACGTACTCACTACATACAATGTTGGCATTACCAGAATTTGTAATTTGATGGTCTCTTATAGCTCTTTAGAGACTGAAATGTATCATGCCAAAAATCTATACCCTTATAAAAAAACATTATAAATCAGGTGTAAGGTAGCAGTATCCATGATTAATAAAGCAAGGCCTTCATAAGTACAGAAGTGGAAAATATTCCTAGAGGAGATTTTTCATGAGAGTCTTCAGAAAGACAATTGTGGAAAGAAAGAAGAAACTATAGATACTTATGTCTTTTATCTCCTAAAACAATATTCCCTTTCAGAAAGTGAATAAATTAATAAATATAAATAAACAATAATAAATAAGGTTATGAGAAAAAGAGTTAATAAGATTATTAGAGATACTAATACTATCACCTATCAGAGAGACCAGTATCACCAAATCTACTATATATCAATCAGTTAGAAATGATGCCAAGAGACACAGAAGCAGAAGCTAAATATTTTTAAATTATCATGTGAGCTCATTTGAACACATTACTGGTACTGCAGAAAGCATATTGCCTTCAAGTCAGCTTGCAGGTGCTCAGATAACAAATTATCTTTGTAGTCCTGTAGAAGGCAGTCAGAATCACAAAGGCCTGGGTCCACATCAGTCTAATCAAGGCATCTTTTAAACAGCTTGGAAGCCACCTGTTCTGTCCAGGCTTAAGTCTTGCAGTCAACTCCATTCTCTCTCATGCTAGAAAAGCAGATCCACACTCAAGCCCTGGTAAGAAGTGTCTTCTTCACTTGTCACAAAGCCTGTGTGTCTAACATTATCCCAGATGGGATAAAAATAGGGAAAATTAATGCATTATAAACTAGCATAGTTTTCCTTTCATGTGACAGAGTCCAACATGAAGATGTTTTCTGATGCAGCCAACTCATCTTCTCCCATACTGGATTTATTTATTTCTCAACTTAAGTCTAAACAGAGCCACACAAGATGATTCTTTTAATTTTATTTTAAATAGTATCATTTACTAAGTTGTAGATATACAGAACAAAATGCAAACTCTAAATTGCTGATCTATATATACATGGGCAAGTCACTAAAATACTCGATTGAGTAAAGAAAGGAGGCATCAAGGAGCTGTGCATTTATGCAAAGTTCAGAAAGCAGAAACAGTGATGCATGGTGATATTTGTTTTTAATTGAGGTTATCTAAACTTCCTTCTCCTTGAAGACACCAGTTACTATTCATTTGGTTTAATTTGCATGAGAAACATTCCTTCCTTAAATGCATACTTGACATGACCTCCAAAATTGCTTCATAAAGTAATAATGCAGAAAATGGTTTGTACTCAAGGCTAATGTTTAGTCTCTTCTACTTCTTATGTCAAAACTGCAAATTCAAAGATCTCTCACTAGGGTGAGTCTATTTCTTTATCCTATACAATGGCTTCATTGCACAGACAGGAGAAGCTTCAACAGAAATTTATACCTACAAAGCCCCAATCTGTCTTCCAAGTCATAATTCTCAATATCCCAGCCAAAACCCCCTACCCAGTCTTGCTGAGGACAGTAAATATGACTCCACAAGATCCAGCTGATTTCCTAGTTGGATCACTATGTACTTCCCTGAAGAACCATGTAGCAAAGAAAGAGTCCAGGCAAGTATAAGAAATGTCTATTTTCTTCATAAAGATTTACTTACAACAGTAGTCTTCAGCCTTCTTTTTTGTTTTTTATTTTTTATTCTTTTGGTTTTTTATTTAATTTATTTATTTTTAAAGAATAAAGTCTCTTTTTTATCCATATATACCCTTGCTCCAACTCCTTTCCCCCTCCCAACCCCTCCTGGTCAGCCTTCAGCCTCCCTACTCCCCATCCCCCCATCCCTTCCCCAAGAAAGGGCAAGAGGTCCCAAGGTGAATTAGCTCAGCATCCACTCCAGGCAAGTCTGATTTCCTCATCCTAATAACAAGACTGGGTTAGGTGTTCCTCTAGAGGGAATGGGCTCCAAGGTACCAGTCCATGCACAGAAACACAATCTGAACCCTCCTCTTGAGGCTCATACTGCTCATGTCAGTGGACAGTTGCCCATCCTTGGAGGGCCTACTTTCTTTTTCCAGATGGTTCTCAGGTGGGTGTTCTTGATTCAATGAGCTCTCAAGAGCTCCAGTCAGCCATCACTGTGAGAATTTTCCTCACAGACCCTATCCCCTTGCTCATATAGAGTCTCCTCCCCACTATCAGCTGGACCAGGGACTCAGCCCAGTGCTCAGCCATGTATCCTTGTCTCTACCTCCATTCATTGTTGGATGTAAGTTCTGTGGTGGCACTTAGGGTGGTTATTCATTTGATTATGGGGGAAGTCCTATGTAGGCAACACCTTTGCTTTTGGCTGGAGACATAGCCAGAAGCATCCTGTGAGTTCAGCCTTTTCAATGCTTCTACTCTTTAATACAGTTCCTCATGTTGTGGTGACTCCCTCCCCTACATAAAACTATTTGCACTGCTATAAAATAACCTTAATTTTACTACTGTGATAAATTGTAATATAAATACTTTTGGAGACAGAGATTTGTCAAAGGGTGCACAACTCACAGGTTGAGAACCACTGACTTATAATCTTACCAGTGTCATCTAGGGAAATTCAAAATGGCTGCTTTGTAAACAATGAAGCAGACTTGGACGTGAACTCTCATTTAATGTGGGCATTCCTGCTTATAGTGATTTGTGTCTCCTATGAAGCAGGTTTAAAGTCAAATAAAATGACACACATACTTATCCCGAGTTCAAAGCCTATTTGAAAGCTATACCATGGGATGTTATTAACATCATAGTAAAAATTCCAGATACATCATTCATTCTTTTAACATTAATATTTTAAACTAAGCACAGACCTTCCTTTTAGCTGGTTAAATGTGACATTCTCTTAAGGTATATGCCCTCTTTCCCATCATCTTGCTTTTCCCTTGGTCCCACCTGTATCCCTGGCAGATGAATATATGACCTACATATCATTTGGTAATTCTTACATGAATGGTTCTAGTGTCATGTTTTAATGGGGTCTTCTTCAATCTTCCCATTAACTACTTGCCATTATAAGTCTTATCTCACTCCAAAGTATTCAAGGCAAGAAGTTAAGTCTTCTAATACTAAACTTCAGTTTTCTCTTCTGTAAATTGGGGATAACACCAATTTAGGTGTGGCAAATATCATGTGTAATTGATTGACATATGTATTTGTCCCAGTGCCCACACTATTTTCATTTTAGTAAAAGGAACCACTTAAGCCCTTCCCTGCCAGTGTACTTCATTGAGTATATTATTCATTTTAAGGGTAACACTGAATATTTGCCTCAAAAAATATGTAAGAAATGTTTTACAGAAAGGTTATAAATGTTGATAACATGGCAATAAGAACTCATTGTATTTACAGATTTGGGGCTGTAGAAGAACTAAGGATACTTAATCTTTAGGAGATGTCCAATCTTACTCAGATCATTGTTCTCAGCATCCATTTTGACAAGAACATCTTACCCATACCCCAATGTCTGCAATGAGGATAACCTCCCCATTTTCAAGATGGCTTTTTCCAAAGGGCCTGCCTCTTCATTGGAAACAGCCCCTCTTCATGCAGATACTTACATTCTTGAGTTTAGGAGATACTGATTGACTGAATCAATACTTACTCCTCATTAAACTCTACAGAGATGACTGAAGCTGAAAGCTGTCAGGTTCCCTGGAGTTTAAAATGCTGCTGATGGGGAGTTACTGAGGCCACTGCTCACAACTGGTCTTCATTCAAGCGAGTCTCTCTTTTCTTATCTCTCCACACAGAATATTTTCTTAGGCCATTTGGCACTCTTAGAAGACTGGGCTAATAATCTTTAAATGTATATTATAGAGCTAGAAATCCTAGCTTTGCCAACCCCTGGAGACACGAAGAAGCAAATGTGATCACTCTGATGAAGACTAGGCTGTTGTTGGAGAATGAGCATCCTCTACTATCCAAGTGGAGCTATTTTTATATCTGGTTCCACAGATAGATTCTACCAACTCATTTTGTTTGCAGTAAAGCTGAAATACTACTACTAATTATTTTTATCACCAGCCCTCATCTTCTCAAGCTCATGGTTCAGTGAATAGATATATTTTTCAAAAATCAATATTTAATAAAGTTATCAGACTCAGTGTCCTAAATTGTGTCTCCTTACCTCTGCCTTCTTCACTGAGACACAGAAAGAGCAGTTGCTTTCCGCTGCCCATTCACAGGAAGGCCCTCACTTCAGAAACAAAGATTTCCCTCAAACAGTTGGCTCTCCTATATCCTAAGCATTTCTTTTTTAAAAAATCTTATTTAAAAGTTCTGCTTTGTTTTATTTTACATACCAACCACAGTCCCCCTGCCTTCCCTTCTTCCCACTAAGCTCCCAGCTTCACTCCACCCCACCTGCCATTCATTCCTCAGAGATGGAATCAAAAAGTCTGGCACATCAAATTGCCACAGGACAAAGTCCCTCCACCTTGTATCAAGGCTGAGCAAAGTATCCCTGTATAGGGAATAGACTCCAAAAGGCCACTTAGTGCACTAGAGATAAATCCTGGTCCCGCTGCCAGACACCCCACAAATTGCCCAAACCACCTAAGTGCCATCCACATTCAGAAGGTACAGTTTGGTCCCATGCAAGTTCATTCCCCAGCTTTTAGTCCAGAGTCAGTGTGTGCACCAATAGCTCAATTCAGCTGTTTCTGTGGTTTTCCCTATCTTGAGCTTGACCTCTTTGCTCATATAATCCATCTTCCTTCTCTTTGACTGCTAAGCATTTCTTAAATAGTAACTATTTCTAAATTACTACAGCAAGATGAAGAGTTTTTTAGCTATCCATTTGCAAATGTATTCTGTGGTGTAGGGAATACCCTACCCATGGATTCCTCCCTCCCATTCTTACAAGCCTGCTCATGCCAGTTTACTGAAAGAGACACTGTTGTCTCTTTATAGCATTGGTTACATTTTCATATTTATACCAAAAAATGCTCATGAAAATCCCAACTCAAAATGGAAAACTTTGTTATTATTTCTTTGATTTTGTGAAATAATTATATATTTAAAATTATGTTATTTCCCCTTTCCCTTCCTTTCTCCAAACCTTCTCATATATGCCTCTTTGTTCTCTTTCAAATCCATAATCTCTTTTTAAATTTTAGTCTTAGCTAATAGTTTGTTCAGCATAGAGTATTTTATAGTTCTGTTGTTTCAACTCACCACTGACTATGATCTTGTAAGTGACTTAATTCTGCAGGTTTATTTTTCACATACTTAATAACACAAATGTGACTTTCAAACTAATAGCAATAGCATTTGAGAAAGTGATGGGCTTGAAGAAATTGTTCCATGATAATAAAATGATTCTAATTGCAATCTAGTACCATTTTAACATGATAGAAGATTTTCATTTTGAACAATTTATTCACAGACATTTTATTTCCATGAAATTAGAAAAGTGACCTCAAGATCAAAAAATCATAACATATACCAGGCATAGGAAATTCTTCTTTAATTTCACAGTGGACTGTGAATACAAATTTCTGAGGCAAGGGTAGCAGTAACTTTAACTTCAAATATTGATTGTTGAGTTGCTCCCTAACTGAACATAGACATTTCCTCCCACATTTTTGACTGTATCTTTTGAATGTATTTAATTCTGCCTCAGAAGTCAATGAGAACATTGTGTTTTGAGTTCACTATTTAAAATTCTATCACAGTATCTCTCAGAGATGACTAATTTTTATTTTAAACAGTTTTAAAATAAGAAGAAATTATTGGATTTTCTTTGAAAGGCTTTAAAATGTCCTTCAAAATGCTTTTCCTGTATTTAGTTGGTTTTGGTGAAAATACCATTTAAAAGGTAAGCTTTGGACTGAAATAATTTTGTAATAAAACTCTTTATTGCAATCAAAAATATATGTACACTAGAAGAGAATATTTGATAGATACCAATTTAGACACAAATTAAGGAATACCCAATGTATATCATGTGGTTGGGGCTACAATTCCACATAGTAACTTAAAGATAATAACTTGTTAATTGAAAAGTCAGGTAATTTAACACCAAGTGCTGTTTTGTTGTTTTTAATGATTTGTACAATGCAATCATAATTAAAGACTATTGGTCATTTATCCTGGAAGGAAAAGCATCCTCTAATTGACATGCTTGCATTAAGTTAGCCTGAGAAACGATATTTAGGACTCAAGATTTTCACAAAAATATAGTTGTATATGATAAAACTTGAAGCCTATCTAGCCAAGAAAATAATACCAATAGAAGTCTTTTTAAAGCAGTAAGTACCATTTTGTGTTAACAGTATATGCTTAGTATAGGTCTGTATTTTATGGAATCTTTGTCTTTCAAAATATATTCAAAACTGCCATGCTATGACCTCACAGAAAATGCAGATTAGTCTGTTAAAATATCAATGACACATACATAAAAGACATGACTCCAACACTACTGTCAATTTCTCTTAATTTTTAATGAAGAAAAAAGTCATTTCTACTTACACACTCCTTCCAAGTTCTCTATGTTTTTTATAGATCGCAGTGTCTTTCTAGTATCATTACCAAAAATATCTCTCAAGATATCTTATGATGCCAATATTCTAGCAAAATTAGTAATTTACTCATTTTCTTGATTTGTAGTTTACCTTGACACTTGTCTTCACTCTTGAAGGATTGTTTCACTGAACACATAATTCTATGTTTACAGGGTTACTTATCTTTTACCACTTCCCCCTGGCTGGTATAACTTATAGTGAGAAATTAGCAACATTCGGGTCATTGGTCACCATTCTGTAACTTATTTTTCTCTGCTTGCTTCCAATTTTTCCCTTTTGTTTTTCCATAGTCTCACTTTTTATTTTCACAATTGTGCTTTCTTTATAGCTATTCTGTTCAAGTTGCTAAACTTATTGAATCCATAAATATATGGCAGTCATTCCCTTCCAAAAGAAAAGCAAGCCCAACCTTTTCATCATATCTGAAACAAGCGCCTAGCCCAGATCTGAGCTGAGTTATTTCCCTCAGTAATGAGGTTCTACTCATGCTTGTCTTGCTTTTTTGATTTGCTTTTTAAAATCTTATGTTTTGTTTTTTAGATTGGACATTGACAATTCTACCAATTTTCAAGTTCACTGTCTCTATGCCCATCACTTTCAGTCTTCTGCTAAAACTATTCATTGAACATTGTAATTTTAAATATCACATTTTGGGTACCATAATTGTTATCATGTTATTTCTATTCATTAACAATGTTATTCATGTACATCGTGAGTTTTTGGTCCTTCTCACTTTCCATTATCTTCTCTCAACCCCTTATTTTTACAGCTTGGAACCTTCCTTTTCCCAGCAACACCTCTTACCTTAAAGTAACATCTTTCTATGTCCTAACTGACATTAGTTATACTAGTTTGTATGCATACAATGTTTGTGTGAGTTTTTCTGAAATACTGTCAACCTCTTAGTATTTCCACCACTAGAAAACTGGCACCCTCCCCCATAGCATCTATTGAATACTTATAGCACTTAGAGTTAAGTGGGGCCATATGATCGATCTCCTGCTTTTGCCTGAAGAAATATTGACAGACCCTATTTGGGGCAGGTAACTATAACTGTAGTGAATTTATGAAGACAATCATGTCCAGAAGACAAAGTTTTTCTGCACATCTTCTCAACCATTGGCACTTATGCTCTTTACATCTCCTCACCCACTCAGTTCACTGAGCCTTGGAGTGAGTAATATGCATGTCTCATTTAGAATCAAGTACTCCAAGGAACTTATTCTCTGCATCATGAGTAATTAGTTGTATGTTTCTACATTAACTGTCATCAACTACAAAAGGAAAAATCTCTGATGAAGGTCAAGAGTATTATTTATCTATAGGTATATATATATATATACATATATATATATGTACTTACTTAGAAGGCCCTTTGACATCATATACATTTAGTGAAGTAACAGCAGTAGGTTTTCCCACTAGGGACTGTGACAGCCCTAACTGCAGAATCTTGAAACAGTTTACAGTACTAGGCATAAGTATCCACCTATGAAACAGGCCTAAAATTCAATCAGAAAGTAGGTGGATGTCCTCATAATGGTCATGTCATTATCTTGCCAAGGGATATACCTGGTAGTTATTATATTTTGAAGAGTGAGCAACTGGGTAGAACTATTGAGGGTTCTACAAGTTAGCAGAGTGATTAGCACTCACTACTTATCAATGTTTTCTTTTTAATAGTTTTCTGAGAATATATGTTATTTTTTAATTCATTGTAAATATATTTTCCTTCATTTATTTATCATAGCTATGAAGTCTAATTTAAAATATTTCTCTGCTCATGTCAACACCTCTAATGTTATTTTTCATGAGAAGAACTAAATGATTCTGGATTTTTTTTTTACAAAAAACAAAACTCATCATTTGTTTGTTTATTATACCATACTTATTTCCTTCCTGTTAACAAATCACTAAATTTTTTACAACAGTTATTTTTTATTATGAATAAAGGCATATTTTTTTTATCCATGTATCCCTTTGTTCAGACTCCCTTCCCCCTCCCACCCCTCCCAGTCACTCACTCTTCTCTCCAGCACTTTATCTCCTCCTCGGCAAGGGCAAGAGGTCCCAGGGCCCTGATCTTTACAAAAGGAAAAACACTGCTTTTTGGTTATAGGCATTGTTATGATACAAAGTTCTATACTTTGTAAAATTCAATAGAAAGACATTCTTTTTTATTCTCTCAGCAAAGTCGAATTGGGCTCAACCCAAAAGCTCATCTCCTAGGTTGCATCTGATGTGCCTGAGTTCTATTCTTAGACAGGTTATGTTGAATCAGCCCAATGTATACACAGCTTATAGATCAAGTGGAGGTTGAGAAGAGCTTATGTGTACTATCTGGCAGTTTTCACCAGTCATCAAAAATCTCTGATTTTGTAGTGACTCTGGTTGTCCAAAATCTGCTCTCTGCTTCTTTGGGAAAGACAAGTTTCTCAATAGGTGTTTAGTCACTGTAAGTCATACATAACGGCAGACTGGTTCAGTTTAAATGTTATAAAATTGGAAAACTCCTTCTACACCCTTTTCTTTATTTCAGTACCCTCATCTCTCCAAAATATGGGCAGTCTTATATATCTCCTATTCCTCATTTTCCAGTTGCTCTCGGGAGTTGCTGTTTGCATCTCAAACAGAACTTATGGATGTTAAGTACAAGAAGTTGGATTTGCTAGGACCTTACTTACCTGTTCCATTTCTCTAAGACATTGTGTTTCACTGGATCACATCTGAGTGATAAATCTGTTGAACCTAAAGTTGCACAGACTCTTGAGTATACAATGCTACACACATTAAAAGATTGATTTTAGGAAGAAAAATAATAAAGAGATAAATCTGGAGAATTTTGAAATGGCAGTTACTGATGCATTTATAGACAATTCATTCAACCAGTGTTTACTGAGACCTTTGATGTCTTCAGTGAATGATGTACTCTATAAAGACAGTGACCAAACATCTGTAAATGAGACAGATACTGATTTTAGAAGTCCACTGTCTAGCAGTGGTATAGATAATTCTCTAATAATTGCAATGTTATCCTAGCATAAGCTGAAATATGCTCTAAATTAACAGTGCAGAATATCATTGGATACAGACTGGAGTCTAGTTGTGAAGGGGCTTTAAACAGCACAATAGATTTGATAAAAATGTATTCTGTAAGAGATACTGATAGCATGTTGTTGAGATGAAAGATCTGTTAGAAAAGAACTAAGATAGGAAAGAGGCAGCATTGTTTATGAATAAGGAAACATGGCTGAAATATCTAGTATAAGCAGGAGAGAAAACTGAAATTGGTATCAAAAGTCAGTCAACCACTTGGAACTCATTCGAAAGTATTTGTGCCAACACTGGCTGTAAAGGAAAACTGTTAAAAGGTTTTAGTGAGAAGGTAACATGGTTGCCTGGACAGGTTTGTTTGAATAAGTGATGCAGTTGCCAGTACAACCATCAGTGCACCAGGCTACTGGTTCATTTTAATTTTCCAAGGAATTAATATGAAATCTGCCTTAATAAATATTTATCTGCATTAATAAAAAGTGACTATGTCAATCCCAATAGACCACACCTTAATAATTATTTTATGGTTACAGAAAGAAACAGAACCAATGTTGGCTGTACAATATGTGGGAATATGTTCTAGTACATTGTTAATATTTGTTCCTCCTATATGGTTTAATTAAAAGCTGATTGTCCAGAAAGCAGACACAAAGTGTGGGCCAGGCTACAAGACTAAGAAAACTGTGGTAACAGGAAGAACAGAGCAGTGACACCAGAGAGACAGCAAGGGAGATACCAGCAGATACAGAGGAAAGAAGACAATCATGCTGCTCTGAGAAAAAGTACCAAGCCACATGGCTAGACAGATTAATGGAAATAGGTTCAATTAAGATGAAAGAGTTAGCTGGCAATATGTCTGAGCCATAGGTCAATCAGCATGAAATTAATATACGCTGTGCGTTTCTGTGGGACTGCGAGTCTGAACCACAGGCCAGACAGGCTAGAAACATCTTATTACAGCACTACTCTATAACTTGGTAGTTAGAACACCAGAGTTCTAGAAAAATGTTTGTATTCTCATTCAAAATATTGAATGAACATCCAAAATATCTTCACTGTAAGAATGTAGAGTGGCAAAGTATGTGATGTCTCATATATTATACAACATGAATATCCCTTTTATATGTACTAAAGGTCAATATTTATTGCATGAAAAATTATTTCTTAGTTTACATAAACCATTGCGATGTTTAATAATGTCAACATGGGTAGAACTGCACAGGTGACAAAATCTTAACAGTTTTATGATGAAAAATCTGCCCTGATTTGATTGAGGTAATGATACCCACTCACTCTAAATGAAGATATTACTCTATGAGCTGGGATTCCAGATTGAATGTAGAAGGGTAAGTAGACTGAGAATCAACATTTATCTTTCTCTGCTTCTTCTTCTATTCTTTAATTATCTGATTGATTAGTATATTTTATGTGCATTGGTGTTTTGCCTACATGATTACTATGGGTCTGTGCATCACATGTGTTCTTCATGTCCATGGATACCATAAGAGGGCATAGCATTCTTTGGGACTGGAGTCACAAATGGTTACAAGCCTCCATGGGGGAGCTGGGAATCAAACCAGGATCATCTGAAAGAAATGCCTGTTTTCTTACCTGAAGAGTTATCTTTCCAGCCCCTATCTCTGGTTTTAAGTACAGCAGCAGCAATGTGACCAACTTCATGTCCTGCTACCTTAACATCTTTACCCTGATGGACCCTACCCCTAAACTGGGAAACAAAAATAAATGATTCCTTCCTTATGTTACTTTTGTCAGATATTTTATTATAGCAATGAGACATATAACTAATGTAACTAACTTTTTATATAGATGGTCAAAACCCATCATGGAACATCTAGCCAGCTCTTCTCAACTTGTGGGTTATGACCCTTTGGGAGTCACATATCAGATAATCTGCATATTAGATATTTACGTTATGATTCATAACAGAAGCAAATTTATGAAGTAGAAATAAAATAATTTTATGGTTGGTGTAAGGATTCCTGGCACCACATACAGAGGGCACACACCTAGACATATCTATGTAAATCTGTGGCCACTAGGTCTCTTAAATGGAGACACCACACGAAAGGTCTCTTTTTTCTCTTCTGCTTCTCTTCCCTTGTACCCACTGGGCAACTTTCCTGAATAAACTCTAGTGTGGCACTGGTAGTGTGGATCTGTTCTCATGTGCAAAACCAACAGTTGGGGGATCACCACAACATGAAGAGCTGTGTTGAAGGGTTGCAGTATTAGAAAAGTTGAAATCCACTGATAAAATCAAAACAGAACAGTATGTTTCTCTATGGAAAAACCTTACTTTTAGGAATTTTATTAGTAAATGACTCTGTGACAAGCACCTCTTTTTTTCTAATTCTAATTCAAATATAGATTGATGAGTGAAGAAAAACAACACAAAATATTGTCAGCAGGCATTTCCTTGGAAGAAGGAGCATCATGATCCCACTTCACATTTACAGGGATTTTTTCTTTTGGCCTCCTTTTTTGCTGTGTCAAAATGATTAACACCCTGGATAGTGAATAATAGTTTCCACCATGATAAGTGAGACATTGTTTGTTACTAAAAATATGGAAAAATTCTGAAAAGAGGGTGAGGAGGAAGAATGGCTGTGTGAAGGGTCTTCCTTAAGGATTAATGCTAGGTAAGAGTATATAGGAATCTGAAAAATAAAATGATTTTTTTGACACTTCCACAAAACCCTAGATTTTTTTTTGTATATCTAAGTACACACACACTTAGAAAACAAACATATTTTACAACCCTTACCAGTATGTAGGAAAGCAATCTAGACTGAAGCATTTACTTCAGCATTTGTAGAGCTGTGAAAAGTACTAAAATGTCAATATTGATCATTTGAAGAATATCTCCAAGACTAAAGGCTCACTATTCACTTTGCACAAGGAAACTGAGACTCAAGAAGCTAAAATAGTATGAACCTAGTTGTCAAAGCTGTTCATACTTTTAATGGAGATTCAACATCAAATAGATCTTGAATTACTCATTGCACCAGATAGTTCTATGTTAGCTTGGCACAGGCTAGAGTCATTTGATTGATGGCACAGAAGAGGGAGAAGAAGGCACAGAAGACTATACAACTGTCTTCTAGATTAGGAGGGGAAGATTACTGCAGGGCTCCAGGGGCAGATAGAGAGTGGAAAAAAAGCTTTGGAAGATGCTTATGAAGATGAAACAGAAGTCTTTAAAAGTTATAGCACCTCCTCAAATTCCTCAAAAACAATTTAGACATTCTGTACTCTAATGCTTACATGGCATGTAGATTACCCACTAGACTATGCAAGAACAAGATATTTGCTTGAAAGCAAAAAATAAAATTCACCCAACTTGTCATAGTATTTTACCTGTCTATGATACTGATCTGCAATCGTCCCCTTATATACTTACTGGAATCTTTTCTTCTATTCATTCTGTGAGCTCTGTGAGGGAAAGAACAACCCCATTGTTGTCTCCTATTCAAAATGAGCATATAATAAATTTTTCTCAAGATCAGGAAACCAATTGGACTCACGGATATAATATAAAGTCAAGATCATGAAACCAGCACTCTGTAGCAGACAGAGATAAACTCTGACTGCCACGGTCCCCCCAGCTGCTGCTGAGGGAATTTGCATGGCCACCTCGCCTCCAACTGTTCAAACAGAGAAAGGTTGAACTTGAAATTCAGTACCCTGCCCAGAGCAGAAGTAGAGATTGAGCAGACCTTTTTTTCTTCAGAGGTGACAGGAGACACACAAGCCTGATTACCACAACTGACCAGGAGCCACCTAATTGTGAACCACTGAAGACATGGGCAGACGCCAGTGCAAAATTTACATAATAATTTAAACAACAACAAGGTAAACCCAGGAGAAAGAGGCGATCCTACAACTACAAGATCAGAACTGAGCAATGAAGAGGAAACAGAAGTAAGCAACATCAAAAATTTCTTTATGATGATCATCGAAGCTCTCAAAGAAGATATGAAAAATTGCCTTAAAGAAATAGAAGAAAATACAAACAAAAAAGTGGAAGAGATGAACAAATCTATGAAAGAAAACTAAGAAAAAGTAAACCACAAAATTAAAGAAACATGCCAGGAACTAAAAGCTGAAATAGAAGCAATAAAAAAGGCACAAAATGAGGCAAAGATGGAAATAGAAAACCTGAAGAAAAAAGCTGGAACCACAGATAAAAGCATAACAAACAGAGTTTAAGAGATGGAAGATGGAATCTCTGAAGTGGAAGACTCAGTAGCTCAAATAGATATATCAGTCAAAGAAAATACTAAAACCAAAAAAGCCATAACTCAAAATGTTCAGGAAATCTGGGACACCATGAAAAGACCTAACTTGAGAATAATAGGAATAGAGGAAGGAGAAGAATACCACTCAAAGGCATAGATAATGTTTTCAATAAAATCACAGAAGAAAACTTCCCTAACCTGAAGAAGGAAATGCCTATAAAGATAAAAGAAGCTTACAGAACACCAAATAGATAAGACCCCCAAAAAAGTCAGCGCCACATTATAACCAAGCCACAAAACATACAAAACAAAGAAAAAATTTTAAGAGCTGCAAAAGAAAAGGGCCAACTTATATATAAAGGCAGACCCATCAGAATAACACCTGACTATTGAATGGAAACGATGAAAGCTAGAAGGGCTTGATCAGAAGTTATACAGACGCTAAAACAGTATGGCTGCCAAACTAGAATACTATACCCTGCAAAATTATCAATCACCATAGATGGAGTAAACAAGGTATTTCATGACAAAGTCAGACTGAAACAATATCTATCTACCAATCCAGCACTACAGAGAGTATTAGAGGAAAAACTCCAACCTAAGGACCACAGATACACCCATGAAACCACAAAAAATCAATTATTCCACAGAAGAATACTCCAGAGAAAGGAAATACAAACAAGTTACCACCAAAATGGCAGGAAATATGAATCAATAGTCACTAATTTCCCTTAATATCAATGGACTCAACTCTCCTATAAAACGTCACACACTAACAAGATGGATACAACAACAAAAGCCATCCTTCTGTTGCCTACAGGAAATACACATCAAACCCAAAGACAGACACAGGCTTAGAGTACAGGGTTGGGAAAAGATTTTCCAGTCAAATGGTCCTAAGAAACAAGCGAGGGTTGCCATCCTAATATCTAACAAAGTAGACTTTAAGCTAAAAGGAATTAAAAGGGATCAAGATGGTCATTATTTATTCATCACAGGAGAAAATGGTCAAGAGGAGATTTCAATCCTTAATATTTATGCCCCAAATATAAGGGCACCTACTTATGTAAAAGAAACACTGCTAAAGCTCGAACCTCACACCAATTCTTACACCCTAATAGTGGGAGACATCAATACCCCACTTTCAACCCTGGACAGGTCAACCAGACAGAGACTCAACAGAGAAATAAGGAGTCTAAATGAGGTTATGATACAAATGGATTTAATAGATATCTACAGAAGCTTCCACCCAAATGTAAGAGAATATACATGTTCCTCAGCTCCTCATGGAACTTTCTCCAAAATTGACCACATAATTGGTCATAAAGCAAATATCAACAGATACAAAAAAAGTGGAAATAATCCCTTGTAACTTATCGGACCACCAGGCCCTAAAATTAGAGTTCAACACAACAAAAATCAAAGAAAGCCTACTAACTCATGGAAACTAAACATCACTCAGCTGAACCATCTCTGCATCAAGAAAGAAATTAAGAAAGAAATCAAAGTCTTCCTGGAATTTAATGAAAATGAATCCACAACATATCCAAACTTGTGGGACACAATGAAAGCAGTCTTAAGAGGAAAATTCATAGGGCTAGATGCCTACATGAAAAACCTAGAGAAATCCCATACTAGAGACCTAATAGCTCAGCTTAAAGCCTTAGAACAATTAGAAGCAAACTCACCTAGAAGGAGTAGATGGCAGGAAATAATCAAACTTAGAGCTGAAATCAATACAATTGAAACAAAAAGAACAATACAAAGAATCAATGAATCTAAGAGTTGGTTCTTTGAGAAAGTTAACAAGAATGATAAGCCCTTAGCCAAACTAATCAAAAAACAGAGAGAGTGTTTTCAAATCAACAAAATCAGATATGAAAAGGGGAACATAACAACAGAACCCCAGGAAATCCAGAGAATTATCAGATCATATTTTGAAAATATGTATTCCACAAAAATAGAAAACCTAGAAGAAATGGACAGCTTTCTGGACAGGTACTATCTACCAAAATTAAATGAAGATCAGATTAATTACCTAAACAAGCTTATAATCCTTAAGGAAGTTGAAGCTGTCATTAAAAGCCTCCCCCAAAATAAAAGCCCTGGTCCAGATGGTTTCAGTGCCGAATTCTACCAGACATTCAAAGAAGAATTACTACCGTTACTCCTCAAACTATTTCACACAGTAGAAACTGAAGGAATATTGCTAAATTCCTTTTATGAAGCCACAATTACCCTAATACCCAAGCCACTCAAAGCCACAACAAAGAAGGAGAATTACAGACCAATTTCCCTCATGAATATTGATGTGAAAATTCTCAACAAAATTTTGACAAACCGTATACAACAATGTATAAAAAATATCATCCACCACCACCAAGTAGGCTTCATCCCAGAAATGCAGGGCTGGTTTAACATACGAAAAAATGTAAACGTTATCCATCATATTAAAAAACTAAAGGAACAAAACCATATGGTCATATCCTTAGATGCTAAAAAAGCCTTTGACAAAATCCAATATTCCTTTATGATTAAAGCCCTGTAGAGATCAGGAATACAGGGAGAATACCTAAATATAATAAAGGCGATTTACAAGAGGCCGACAGTCAGTATCAAACTTAATGGAGAAAAACTCAAAGCAATCCCACCAAAATCAGGAACTAGACAAGGATGTCCTCTCTCCCCTTATCTATTCAATATAGCTCTCAAAGTTTTAGCTAAAGCAATAAGGAAACAAAAAGAGATTAAGGGGATACAAATTGGGAAAAGAAGAAGTGAAGCTATCTCTATTTGCAGATGATATGATTGTATACATAAGTGGCCCACAAAATTCTTCCAAGGAACTGCTATGGCTGATAAACACCATCAGCAAGGTAGCAGCATATAAGATTAACTCAAAGAAATCAGTAGCCCTTCTATACACTAAAGATAGAAGAGCTGAAAAAGAAATAAGGGAAACATTACCCTTCATTATAGCAGTAAATAGTATTAAATACCTTGGAGTAACTATAACCAAGGAAGTAACAGACCTATTTCATAAAAATTTTAAATCACTGAAGAAAGAAATTGAAGAGGATATCAGAAAATGGAAAGCTCTCCATGTTCCTGGATAGGTAGGATCAACATAGTAAAAATGGCAATTCTACCAAAGGCAATCTACAGATTCAATGCACTGCCTATCAAAATCCCAACATAATATTTTTTGGACCTTGAAAGAACAATACTCAATTTCATTTGGAATAACAGAAAAGTCAGGATTGCCAAAACAATTTTACTCAACAAAAGAACCTCAGGAGGTATCACCATCCCTGACTTCAAGTTATACTATAGAGCTACAGTAATAAAAACAGCCTGCTACTGGCATAAAAACAGACCTGAGGTTCAATGGAATAGAATTGAGGATCCAGACATTAACCCAAAAACCTATGAACAACTGATCTTTGACAAAGAGGCCCAAAATATTCAATGGAAAAAAGATAGTATATTTAACAAATGGTGTTGGCATAGCTGGATGGAAGTGTGCAGAATAATGCAAATAGATCCGAGCCTGTCACCATCACAAAACTCAACTCCAAGTGGATCAACGACCTCAGCATAAACCCAGCCACTTTAAACTTGATAGAAAAGAAAGTGGGAAATGCACTTCTACGAATTGGCACAGGCAACCACTTCCTAAATACAACACTAGTGGCACAGTCACTACGACCACTAATCAATAAATGGGATCTCCTAAAGCTAAGAAGCTTCTGTAAAGCCAAGGACACTGTCAATAGGACAAAACGCCAGCCTACAGAATGGGAAAAGATTTTCACCAACCCTACAAGTGATAGAGGACTGATCTCTAAGTTATAGAAAGAACTCAAGAATCTAGAACCCAAAACCTTGAATAATCCTATCAAAAATGGGGTTCATATCTAAAAAGGGAATTCTCAGCAGAAGAATTACGAATGGCTGAAAGGCACCTGAAAAAGTGCTAATCATCTTTAGCCATCAGAGAAATGCAAATCAAAACAACTTTGAGGTACCACCTAACACCTGTTAGATTGGCTAAGATAAAAGACACAGAGGAAAGCCTATGCTGGAGAGGATGCGGAGCAAGGGGAAAACTCCTCCATTGTTGGTGGGAGTGTAAGCTTGTTCAGCCACTTTGGAAAGCAGTATGACGGTTTCTCAGAAAACTGAGAATCAATCTCCCCAAACACCCAGCAATACCACTTCTGGGTGTATACCCTAAAGATGCACATTCATACTCCAAAGGTATTAGCTCAACTATGTTCATAGCAGCATTATTTGTAATAGCAAGAACCTGGAATCAACCTAGATGTCCCTCAACTGAAGAATGGATTAACAAACTATGGTACATCTACACAATGGAATACTACTCAGCAGTAAGAAATAATGATATCCTAAAATTTGCAGGCAAATGGATGGACTTGGAGAATATCCTCCTGAGCGAGGTATCACAAACCCACAAAGATAAGCAGGGGATGGACTCACTCATTAGTGGTCTCTAAACAAACAAACAACCAAGAAAAAAGCCAAGCTTGCCCAAGCTGCAAACCACAACCACTGAACAGCTTGGGATCAGAAACACCCTGGACTGACTCCTTGGATCCCACTCCCCTTAGAGGAACACCTGACTCACTCTTGAGGTTGGGGGGAGAAAACTGGATCTGCCAGGAGTGGAGACTGAACTAAGCAATATTGGGTCAGTGGGACCATGGAACTGCCTGTTGCCTGCCCAGGGAGGGGATGGGGAGTTGTGGAGAAGAAAGAATGACCTGATGTGGTGGGAGGGGGAAGGGACCTTGAATAAGGATATACAAGGATAGAAAGTGTGATTTCTTTGAAAAAAAGAAAGAAAGAAAGAAAGAAAGAAAGAAAGAAAGAAAGAAAGAAAGAAAGATCATGAAACAAATTGGACTCATGGATATAATTTAAGTTAAGAATTTCCGCAATGCAAAGGCTGATCAGCCAATTAGAGCACTGGTTACTCTTTCAGAAAGAGCCAGGTTTGATTCCTAGCACCCATACAGCAGCTCACAACTGTTAAGACCTTCTAGTTCCAGAGGATTTAATTTCTTCTTTTAGCCTCCATGGGCTCTGCATGTTTGTGGTGCACAGACAGGCATACAGGCAAACACTCAAAAACACAAAATTGCAAAAAAATATTTTAAAAATAAATGTTCATCATTTTGCCTTAACTTGGCTTCCAGACAAGACACTAGTTTCATACAAGCATGATTCTCCTTTCTCATTCTATGTTCTCATCCACCTAGTGTCAATCATAATGTATATTTTGAAAGTGATTTCTTGATTGTTCTCTGATATCATTTCTCTATCAGGTTAAATCAAAGATTAACAATGTCAATGAACTCTACTAGACTGCCACGCAAGACTCAAAGGACCAAAAAAATCAGGTTATTTTTTTTTTAACTGTATCGTCGTGGCTTGGAAAAGTCTGACTTGAACCCAAAGCAAATGTTTAAGATAAGTTTAGTTCTTTAAAAAATTCTGATTTACAACATAATAGCAGCTATCACTTTTTTATATATATTCTTAGATTACGTGTCACTTTGCTACCAACCTCCAGAGTAGTTCATGGTCTCTAAGTAAAGGAGAAGGCTTTGCTTCCTCATCATTCAGCTCTACTTTTTCCTGGTGTGTGATAGGTACATTGTCTTCCAATTGAATTATCACCCCATTTATCTCTCTCCTGTTGAAGTCTGGTTAGCTGTGCTCTCTTTAACACCCTGAAGTCTGGGCTCATCTTTGGCAGAAGCTGCCAGTACTTTCTCAGTGATGGCATTAGGCAGAATCATTACATTTCAACAGGAAACAAGCTGTAGAAGACCTTCACATTTCTTCCACAAAGGAAAAACAAAATCTTGATATACTTAATATGTGTCTTTCATTTCCAGTCCAGTTTCTGTTTATTACATGTTAATTCACATTAGTAAATGCAAAATAAGCTCTCAAGAGAAAAAAAAATAACTGTGTCTTACTGAGTATTAGGGATGACAAAGTGCAAAGTTAATTGAACTCTATAAGGGACTCAAAGGTAATTTGAAATGATAAATGCTCTGGCCCCTTTCCTTATTATTCTTCTTATTATATGAGTAAGAGCTGGGGCACTTGGCAAGTGGTAGAAGGAAATAAGAGACTAAGATAAAACATTCGGTTAAGTGCACAGGAAGCTCTCTTAAGAAAGCACTGATTATATTTGTGTCCCTTTCTACCAGGCAATACAACCTCTCTGATAGGGACAGTGCTGGCTCTCACCATTGGAGGCATGTTTCCAGTGTTCCCCAAGAAAAAAATTTAAAACCAAGGCTATAAGGCCTTCCAAAAGTCTTTCTAACTTTTGGGGTGATATCAATAGAAGCAGTGTGTTGCTAAGTAGCTGTTTTACTTTTGGGCAGTGTGGGGATCTCGGCCCATCTCTTCAGACTCTTAGACTGTTTTTATTGCCAAGTCAAGACTCTGAATGGTCCAAAATTTACAGACAGAGGGAAATAAGGAGATAGCCAAGTAATTACAGCAGGGCATGTTGAGGAGGAATTATTTTATACTAAATTACTATATCCTTGTAAATGAATGGGATTATTTCTGGGGGAAAAAGAGAGAAAGAATTATGCTTACCCAAGTGGAAAGTTTTATTTTCAACCATAAGCTGGGGCTTCATATCCCATTAAGTAGCTAAGGGAAATAACTCTTTTAGCCTGTTCTTTTCCCTGTCACTTTCGATTTAAATGAAGTAGAAAAAAAATTAAATGGAGCTACAGGTTAAAAGGAGTCTAGGTTTCCAAACCAGTACACTTCTGTGGCTGTTTTGATGCAATCAGCAGCCTGGGGGATAAATGTGTGCTCTGTAAAAACTAGTCAATGCTGTGGGGACTTAAACGGGATTGTCACGCCTTTCCAGTGTAGCCATAAAGCTTCTGACCTTGCCTGGGATCACCACTGCATCTCCTGCTAGTAAAGAATATGACTCAAGTTCATTCTCAACAGAAGATACCACAAAACATTGAGACTTCTACACACTAGCCTAAGCATTAGGAATGAAGGTGTTCTCTACTGTATCTGAGCCAGGAACCTAATTCAGCCATCTCTACCTGTAACCACATGCTGGTTCCCATTATAGATATTCAGGTAGGCAAAATTTCCCAGGACTAAGATCTATGGCAGCAGTAGCAGCAGCAGCACCAATGGAAGGCAGAACTCAAAATCCTCAAGATATAAGGCTTTAGGTGACCTATCACAATACAGTATGCTGCAAATGCTAGGAACTTGCAATCTGATATCTCCTTCCCACCTGCTACAGAGGAACACCACCTGGGTCTGTGCTGGTAACATACTCTCTACCACAGAGATTTTTACAAAAGAAAATTTACAGTAAGATGTTTCAATAGCTATGACCAAGAGAATATGTATTCCTTAAATGGTTATTCTGTCATTGGCCTTAATTCAATTCTTAATGGCCTGCTGGTCAATATCTTGATGAAAAAAATTAATACTCAGAGAAAATATAGCTCTGTATGTAAAAATTCACTAGCCTCCATTCCAAGATCTAAGTGTTAGCCTTAAATGAGAGTACTTTCTCAGATAAGTTAAGGGATCTTTTCTCTGTAGGAGTCACCCAGCTGAATATATTAAACATCTTCCTACACACACACACACACACACACACACAGAGAGAGAGAGAGAGAGAGAGAGAGAGAGAGAGAGAGAGAGAGAGAGAGAGAGAGAGAGAAAGACAGAGAGAGAGACAGAGACAGAGAGAGGCTAATTATTACTTCTTCTTCTCTATCTTATTCTCAAGAGCTATTTTTCTTTGCCCTACTGTGCTGGGCACTTTGTTATTACCCATTTTGTCAAGTATTTCTTCTGTGGTTTTAGACAGTTAGTGTGCCATTGTTTTGTATGTGTTTTTCTAATTTCTGTCTCTGAGAGCTTGAATTATATTTTAGCTCCAATGTTTCATGGTAAAATTTGTAGTTTACCTCCCCTTCCTTTCTGACAATGCCTTCTGACACAGAATGGAGAGAGACACTAATAGAACCTCCTGTGAAAAGAAGGTAAGGAATAAAAAAGAGGTATAAATATTCTAAAGAAAGTAAAAACTTCAGCCTGAACCTAGTAGATGTTATACTAACCAAAATTAAAAAGTGAAATGTAAAGTTTCTGGTCAATGTTGAAGACAAACAAAATCTTTGTATTCGGTACAAAAAGAAATCACAACTAAAATAAAAAACAGAGAATTTTTCTTCTTCCCACATGGCTAGTATTTTAAACTTTGCAATCAATCATAAAAACTATGTGAAAAACCAAATGGTTAAATTATTTTTAAAAGATGGTCTTCCAGGTTAGCAGACACTGAGATTAAAAATAAATCATAGTTCAAGGAGTGTTAAAAATCAAGGCATCTTCTGCAAAGAGGAAGCAGGAGTGTTTTGAGCGAGCTCTGAAGCCATATGGAGAGCCGATGAGGTGGGGAAATGTAAGCAGGATTTTTTTCCAGATGGTGGGCACTTGAGTTCACAAGCTGAATTTTGTAGAGGCCAAAGACCCAGGGAAAACGGATTTTGAGGCTGAACAGAAGTGCTTCTCAAGGTTGAAGGGAATGAGGTATTCAATCATACTTGAGAGTCTAAAATTCAGGTCGGGTGAAAGGGTGACATGTGAGGCCAGCAGGTGGTTTCCAAAAATGTCCTCAGTTCAGGTAAATTTCAAATGAAGGAAAGCAAAATCCACCAAGACAGCAACAAGAACTCCTTGTGACTGACTGGAACACTAAGAAGTTGATCTGTATGCAAAATATGGTACATACTCATGGACACTCTTTAACATGTGTTCTGGGGGCTGAGAAAATGGTGCTTGCTCTGAAGCATGCAGGCCTGAGTTTAGACCCCAGTATTCACCTAAACAGCCAGGAAAGGAAGTGCCAACCTATAACCCCAGTACTGGGATAGAGAGGAGAAAGATCTTTAGGGTTTGTTGATCATTTAGACTAACAGCTTATTCCAGACTCCTCAAAGACTCTATTTCCAATAAGGTCAACTCTAACAGAATAAAAGCCCCAGTACTGATTTCTAGGTTCCATAGGCACTCATACATACACACATGTATACACTCACAAACAAATGAAAACATCTCTCTCACACACACACACACACACAAACATACACAATATGTTCCACAAATCACTTCCATTTGAATAAATTGCTCCTGTAAAAGGACTAGTTTATCTTTAATTAAGGTAGTTGAATGAGAGATACAGATCTTTTCATTGGGTCCGACTCAATTGATCTTAACTCAAAGCTTTGAATTGCCAGAGTGGCATGAATGCTATAATGTATTCTAACCATCCAGAGTAATACTTGGAGGTTGCTATATCCTGAGCCCTAAGATATTATTTGAAAGATTTGCTTCTCTAAAAGCAGAGTGACAATGACACATTTGTGCTCCTTCTGTCAGATACTTCCATGTTTGCATGCTGAGCCCTGAGGGATTTGCAGATTTGTGTTTAGATCAATTATCAAGATAGAGGAAGCGTAAATTTGGAGGAATATCTACTTAATCCAAGTGAAAGCTATAAATTTCCATTTACTGTTGTTTTTGTATTTACTTTTTGATTCATAAGATTCTTAATTTTTAGTTTTCTTGTCTCATATAGAATTAACAAGTAGAAGTGGTTAAAACTCTGAAGATGTCAAAACAATTGAGCTTTTTCGAGACTTACAGAGAGTAGATATTGTTTCTTCTATTTCCAGGAATTGCTTTCACTGAGATTTCTCCTAAAGTAAGTCTATTACCTACTGAGCTGATCCGCTGCTCATAAAGGCCACTCTAAGCCGAAAGGGTAATGGGTGAAAATTCTTTTCACTGATTCATTGTAAAATGGAAAATGTAAAAATACTTTCTTTTCATGAAGACAAATTGCATTTTTAAATTCTCCTAATGAAGCAGCATTTATCACTGCTTTCTCATTTGTCTTTGCAGGGGAGTTCTGGGGCAGAGATAAGAAGATTAATGTCTCTGAACTTTTCAACACATTGAGTTCAGTCATGATGCTCCCCTAGTGCGCAGACTTAAGTCAATATCATTACTAACATCCTCAGTAACATTTATAGATTTACATTATGCTACCATTACTTTTTTATTGTAGAGTTAGACAGTTTATCCTGATCCTACAGTTTGTGTTTCTAATTCACAAAGAGTATAGATAAAATTTCCATAAACCTTTGTGAATGTAAATTTCTATGGTGTGGTAACGTGGAATGTTCATAATGCTGAAGGATTTTAATAAATAAAGAATAGTCTTCCCCATGACCCAGTGGATAAAATGCTTGGCCTGCCTGCAGTTTGATTTTCACAGTTCATGTAAAGATACAATGAGTAACTTTACAAAGCTATTCACTGACTGCCCCATTTTCAACATGGCACATCCACTTCTACACAGAAACTATGCATTGCAATCATGGTGTGCACACCCAGAATTTTATATACAGAAGAAATGAGGTTTTGTGTTGTTGTTTCCTAAATATTATTTATCTATTGATCATTTGATCTAAGCTTGATAAAGTCTCTGAAGAAACAAAGATAGTAAAATAAATACCATCTTTTCTCAAAAGTCAAATCTGTTGGAATTGGAAGCCAAGGAAACAACTGTGTGCTAAAAGTGAGTGGCAAAGTACTACTCAGTTGAGGAGGAAGAAACACTTTGTGACAAAATTTTAAAAATACATATTAAAGAGAAGAATTATCTGATTGGAAAATGATAGGTAAATTTTGGCACTAGTCTGCATTGTATTGAATAATGCCATATGTGTGTGTGCGTGTGTATGTATATATAATGCCATACTAAAGTAAGTGTATTAACTACTGAATTGATACTCCAGTTGCTCATATATATACATATATATATGTATATATGGCACATATGTGGCATTATTCTATATTTATGGCATTATTAAATATGGCATTATTCTATACTTATGGCATATATATATATATATATATATATATATATATATATGAGCTTTTAGAAAAAGCTGAAACCTTGACTGGAAATTTCTTGACTTAAGAATTGCTTTTAAGTATTCATTTTGTGGTAGTTTACACAGTAGATTTTATAAATAAATATAAGAATTTATAATAATGACATATGGGTAACAAGTTTTCAGTGGGCTGGAAGTTGTTCTAAAGATCAATAGAATCATGCATGATTAATATCTACTTGGAACACTCAAATGAAGCATTGAACATGATTTTTATTATTTACTATTACTTATTAATTATAAAGAATTAAATATTTTAAGTCTTCTTGTTTGTGTGCTAAAATGAATGGTCTACAATTTACACAGGGAACTAAGAAAAGCCTTATAAATGGTAAATGCTGGACAGAAGAAGAAACGGGGGGGGGGGAGGAAGAGAGAAAAAAGAAAAAGAAGAGAAGCAGGAGGTAGAAAATAAGTGCTTAAGTACCACTGCCAATAATGATTAAATAGTTGTTACAAGACAAAACCTCTGCTGGACATTCTGGGAGCAAACATAAAGAAACAAACAATTTTAGAGTTATTAGACAATAATCAAAAGGAGGTAGTAATTATGATATCTTTGGCTATTAGAAGAAAAAGTAAAAATCATGTGTGAAACTTATTAAAATAATGTTTATCCAGAGAGCATCCTGTTCACATCTTATAGAGAGGTCCACCTAGCTAAGGAAAACCGATGAGCTCCACCTTCATGAACAACATGGCAAGTCCATCTTCTGACACTGACTTCATGGCTCTCAGGCTTCTAGATTCAACCTGGGATATGTCCCTTCAGCCCTCATTCTGTCCCATTAATGTCATTGGATTTTCTGGGCCTCTAGCTTAAAAATAATAAACTATAGAACTTCTCAGTCTCCACAATGTCATGAAAAGACAATGCCCAATTTCATGATATTCCTATGATAATTTAGAAACAGTGACATGGGCCAGGAGGCAATTGTGCATGTCACTTAAACCCGATAATGTATTGATCCCTGGAATCCATGTAATTGTAAAAAGAGAAACCTGGCTGCCCAAAGTTGATCTATGACCTTTACATGCATGCCATGATACATAGGATTCCACATCTGTATCATGCTCAAAGAAATAAATGACTTTTAAAGTCTAATTTAGTATGTATATGCATACAAGGACAGCAACAGATGGGGATGTATGTTTTCAGATGTGTGTATGTGTTTGTGTATTCTATTTGAAGAAACCTAATACAATACTGGAGAAGGTATGAGTAATGACAGAGTTATAAAATCTGTAACAAAAAATTAAAAGGAAAAATAAATCCTAAAGGGAGAGATGATATAAAAATTTCAGCTGACAGAGACTAAGAGAGACAATTTAGTGAGAATGGAGATTGTTGAAATATCTCAAACTATCATCCTGAATTAATGACATGTGCAATATTAAATATGACCATTAGAAAAACATTCTTTTAAATTAGATATGGAAAGCTCAAAAGAAAAAGCTTGCATGCTTGGCCAGCAAACCAGTATTGTTACTTGTAGAAATCTGACAGCCCTCAGAGTATGTTCTCAGGCAACAGAATTAAAATTCAATCAATAACAATAACCAGTGTTGATTTTACAGATATAAAAGTTAATACCTTAGATTTATACTAATATAATCAACACACTGAAATGGAAAATTTCTCCAAAGATATACAATTTACCACACTGGCCTCAGGCAGAGATAGGAGCAACAAATACAGCAGAATTCTTTAAAAGAAATTGCATGTGTAATTAAAAGCTTTCACACAATGAAATTTCCAGACCCAGAAGCCTTTACCAACCCTTTAAATATAAACAAAACCAGACTTGTACACAGTATTACATAAAACATAAGTGGAAAGGACACACCAAATTACACCAAGCTAATCTTTACCAGGTCGAAATTTGTTTAAACATGACAGGAAAAAGAAAAAACAAAATAAAATGTAAAATGAACATAAAATGATAGAAATATGAGGCAATTTGAACATGAATTAAATATTCAATATCAAAGATCTTGTGTTAAATATATTTTTGTGATAATGTTTTGGAATCATACTTAGAAATAATTCTTACAGAAATATAAACTATTTTGTATCAACACAATTTTGGGTTAAGTATTGAACAGAAAATCATACCATAAATGGTCAGAAGCTATCAAATATCAGTAATTTTCCAATTCAATTTACTGTCATACCTAGAATTTTTGGTATGATCAAATATAAAATGTGGAAGGAGTGTATTTAAGGAGGCAAAGCAGCAATACTGAGATTATGGTGGTTGTATGTAAATGCACTATTTGTATTATGACCCCTCTCTGTATTAAGAAACTCTCCTGCTTTCTCATTTTGTCAGACCACCAACAATATTCATGTTGAGAGACAGCTGTTAGATCCTAGGGAAGGGATACAGAGCATAGGATCAGTCACAGTGACATCAGATGGTCATCATTACACTGGAGGATGTGTTTACAAACTCTTGATGCCCTAGTCATAGCATATATCATAATATGCCTCTTCCTTTTCTTAACATGTAAGAGCCATTCCAATCTAACCATTATCTTGCATGCATTCTTTTCTAAATTCTTAATCAAAGGAAATATCTTTACAAATCACTGCACATTAGTAAATTGTTCTAAATTATACTTGAATTAGTCAATTTTTGAAGACTGTTACACACGTTATCTTTCTTGTAAGTTTCCAAAGGCATCAGAAAGTACAATCCAATCATTGATTTATGGAATTAAATCTTTCACTGGGGAGAGGGTTTAAATTTACTACTCAGTGTCCTTAATATGCTCATTCATTCATATAACTATTATTGTCCAATTGTGGTAAATTAGATTAGATTAGTTCCTTGTCATTTTGTCTTGGAACAGAGACTCAGCATCAGGATATATAAGTATAATCACTATTTCTGACAGAAACTTTATTCAGAAGACAAAGATCTCTCTCTCACACTCATGCACACACACCCCATAGGATATGATATAGCTTCCTGTACACTACATAATTACACTAGGTATGTTATAGTACACAATATACTTATCATTAAATTAATCTGCATCTGACTAGAGAACAGAGCTAAATAATAATTTAAATATGGCAAGAGTAATACAAAGTTCTTTTTCCACATCTTTAGGAAAATAGCTATGACAATTAAAGCAGAACTAGCGAAAGTAAGTCTGGTGGTGAGCTTTTTGGGGGCAGACTATCTTAGCATGAGGACACTACACCTCTATTACTACATTTTGACCTTCTTGAAAATGTTGTAGTTGCAGAATTCTGGTTAGTCATGCAACAGAAGCAAGCCAAAGCACATAAAACATCCAGCCTTAGAAAGGAAAGCTTTACCCCTGGATGCCCTCTACTGACAAGACTTCATGTTGTGCTTGCTGTTAAGAAAGCTTCAGCACCCAGTCCACTATTTCTAAGCAGGCACTGAAGGATGAATTCAAGGCTTAGGGCCAGTAAATCCATTCCCAAAAAATATATTTCCATATTTCATATGTAGACATGCTATCCCCAAAGTGTGCCAAAACTTAATAACTTACTGATTTCCATGACATCCTGTGATCCATGAAAACAGCCCCTTCACCCAGTGTCACCAGGCTATTCACACAGTGGTTAAGAACTTTCCAGTGGCCTCAGAAGCACTGGAGCTTTGCTTCCTCCACTGAATCCCTGGCTGCCCTACTTCTAAATAATGTGACTTTAGGAAAGTTGTTTCCCATCCTAGAATATTTTAATCCAAAAGTAACAGCCATCCATTTCCTTGGGATGATCAAATGTAATACATACTAGAGCTTAGAATGGGGTTAACTCAGGATCAGAGTTTGATAAATATTAGCCTTGAAAACTATTATTGATTGAGAAACAATTTGATAGAGCCTCTGTGTCCTTGGAAAGAGGCAACTGAAGTCTGGGAGCCAGTCCACTAATTCGTTTACTCAGGGGGTCAGGCATTATCACATCTTGTCTCAAAACCCAGGGAGATTGTATTGACACAACTTTGTGTTTACATTTCAGATGACTAAGTGATCATTATAGCCATTCAAAACTCTCATCTTGTTTATTTCCTATTGACCTTTCTACTCCTTATCCACTGAGCAAAGCAAGGGATCAGCTTATTCCTCAGGTGATACGCTAGTAAACTGAAGCCTGCTCTACAAATGGAAAGATGATTTAGCAGGGGTCAAAAACATGAATGCTCAGATTTGAAATTATAAATTTGGATTTTCTCATTTTCTGAGACTGTTTCTTACTTTACTTATTTTAAACCTAATCTATGCAATGGGATTGCCAGGAGCATATGCCAGTAAGTGTTAAATGCTAGAGAATTGTTGGGTCCCCAACTATGAGCTTTGAGGACAGCTCCAGTCTTACCTATCTTCTTGGTTTTTACATAATCATTTCTATACACAATGAGTAGACAGGTGGGCAACAACATAGATACATGTCTCCAATTTCTTCCTCACTGTTGTTCTTTGTTCTTCATGTGATATTCAGGCTTTTACTTTATTATCTCCCAAAATGATTAACATCTGGCCAGAACCAAATACTCTTCTGTATAAATTCAAAGTAGTAATAATAATTCTAATACAGGCTTGTGGCATGCTCTAAGCCAACATAGCAGGAAAAAAATGCAGCTTAAAGGTACACCTACAGCTTTACCCATATTTTCCCCACCATGAAATAGTGTTATAGTATAAAATTTTTATAGTTTTGCCACAATGTACTGAAAATAGCCCTGCAGATAGAACCTATGTTTTACTAGTGTTATATATAACATAGTCACATAAACTGGGTTAGAACTTACATGATGTATGCATTTAGCATGTTAAATAGCCAGCTAAACTTTGGAATGGTAAAGTTTCCTCTTGTTCCTTCTCCCCAGTCCCATTTTAGAAAACATAATACACCCAGCCACACAACATTGAGAAAGAGTTTTTTGCAATATACACCCTATAGTAAAATATTTTGTCTAGAGATGACTGGCTCGCACAGTTGCTTTTCATGCCAACTGTTACAGGTTAGAAAACCTCACACATCAGATAATGACTAGAAAGTCATTTCTCTTTTCTGGGGGTACCAAATGACAAAGGCTTTCAAAGGCAATGGGTGAATCTCTTGATTCTCCAAGCTTTCTGTACCCAACAAATCTCCCTGCATATAAGACCAGTGTACCTCAGTGAAGAACTGTTCAAGTAATCCTAGGAGATCCTTAGGAGACTGCAGATAGAAATGTTTGAAAATGCTAATCCTGCTTGAATTGGGGCAAACCTAGCCACAAGGAAACATCAAAGGATGAATGAGAAAATGCAAATACTCAAAAGAGGCAAGTCAATCATGACATAGGGTGGCAACAATCAAATACAAGGTATCAAGAAGACACATTGATCAATTTTCCAAACAGAGTCAAGGGCCAGTAGAAGAATGATTCACAGTATCTGGAGAGATAGAAAGCATATTAGGTGGATAAATTAAAACAGAAAAATGGAGGATTATTTTTATGAGCAGCAAATAAGATAATGAAAAAAAATATGATTTTGTTGGGGCAGGTGGGTAGATGCTTCCACATATTCACAATTCAACTTAAGACAGATCTGCAGCAAAACACAAAGAAGAACAATATAAAAAAGTCAACAATAAAAATATAATACCCACAAGGCAGAAATATTCATTCACTCATTCATTTCATTGACAGTAATTATAGATGCCAGAAATTGCTTCAAAAACCATCACAAATAAGATAGCATCCTTACCATAAAAAAGTTCTAACCACAGATTAAGTAAAGAAATTCATGTGCAATGTTAGAAATGCAATAATTGAAGCAGAAATTCTTCCAGAAAGGGGGAAATATGAAATAATAAGTCTAGATGACATGGGAGCATACAAGGCATCCTTTAAACTGTCCAGACTGTCTTCACCTCTACCCAAGTCTACTGCAAAAACATTCTTCTCCTTGTGCCAGACTGATGTCTCCTTAAGCCATTTCTCATAAATTGATCTGTGCAAAACAAAGATGTGATCATGTGACAATCTAATTTAAATACTTGCCCTGTTCATCACTTAATAAAAATACAAAAAAAATCCATGAAACAGCTTGTGAAACTTTCCCCCATCTATTATTCCATTCTAGTCTCATCTTGCTTTGCTCTTCCATGTCCTCTCCATCTTTGTTTGTTTGTTTGTTTGTTTGTCCTCTCCATTCTAGCCCCATGCATTAGTTTGATGGAGCTGCCACAACAAGTGTTTAAGATCTGGGCTTCTTTAAGAGAAATTTGTTTTCTCACAGTAGTTCAAGGAATCAGCAGTATGATTGCTTTGGGGTCCTCTCTGGCTTCCAAGTAGTGTCGTATCTTCATATGGCTATTTTTGCATGTGTATCCTTAGCGTCTATCTTTATGCTCACTTTCCCATGGACAGCAGTCCAATTTAATCCTTAAAGTCTCATGCTGAAAATTTCATATCTAAATATCCATCCTTCATGAGACACAGGATAATCTCAGGGGCTCAGAATGTGAGTTGGAGGCGACTTAGTTTACCAAATACAGGTGTGTTTATTTTCAGGTGCTAAACTTTTTGACATTTGTCTTGGGACATCACAGACACTTCATACTTCTTGAGTATTTTCCTTACCCATCTAAGTAGGTTAACATCAATTCATTCTCTAGACATTAAGAAAGAATTCAGTGACTATTAATATGGAATGAGTTGTCCCACTATTGAAGAGTTAAGATCTCTCTAATTGTTATGACTTTAATTACTTATGGTGGTCATGTTAATTATTGCTTAATAACAGATAATATATTTTTATGAACATAGGAATGATGTTGTATGTAGCAGGAAATTAGGAACTATATATGTGAATAATGGCGTCATAGGACTGGAGACGAGTGGGGTGTGGTTAACTGAAAAGGATTTTGGAAGTAGACTTTTGAGGGAGGGGACTAGGACAGGAAGTCGTCATTTTTTTGTGAGAGTTTTTTGACCGAGTGTGCAGTTTGTCTTAGCTGTCTGGGAGTTTGGACGTACGGCGTAGAGATGAAAAATCTTTTTTAAAAAGGCTCTGACGCGCTGCAACCTCATCCTGTCATCTTCTCTTAAAACCGGCTCTGTTTTGTAAGCAATTTTCACCAAATAAACCCCGTTTAAAACATATCTCAGGGCAGGTTTTTACCGCGATAATTGGCGCCTGAACGCGGGGCTAATTCTACAAACCCGAGCTGTAGCGGGAAATCAGGAACTATATATGTGAACGATTGCGTTATAGGACTGGAGACGAGCAGGGCTTGGTTAACTGAAAAGGATTCCGGAAGTAGACCTTCGAGGGAGGGGACCAGGACAGGAAGTCATCATTCTCTCGCGAGAGTTCCCCGACCAAGTGCGCAGTTCGCCCCAGCTGCCCGGGAGTTTGGACATACGGCATAGAGATGAAAAATCTTCCTTAAAAAGGCTCCGACGCGCTGCAACCTCATCCTGTCATCTTCTCTTAAAACCGGCTCTGTTTTGTAAGCAATTTTCACCAAATAAACCCCGTTTAAAACATATCTCAAGGCAGGTTTTTACCGCAATAGTTGTAAGCTCAGATTTTATTCCTTATTATTTTTGTAATTTGTACTCTCCTTAGGTCACATTTGTTGTATTCAATACATTGTAAGTGATTGATCCTTATACTCAATTGCAAACACATACATTGCATTGTATTTCTAACTATTTTAAGTAATATATTTTCTAATTTATACTGTTAATTCAAAATATGATCTAGTATCTTAGCTATATCTATTCTTTTGATTCTAGGTTATAATTTATTTATTGGTTCTAAAGTACTTTTTCCTAAACCTCACACTATTGTCAACTCTTGCAATCTTCCTTTTCTCGCTCTTCTGTTATTTTATTGCCCCATGTATAAGGACATACAAATAATTCAACAGTGTTAGAAAAACCAGAGACAGTAAATAGCAAGTGCAAGATTTATGATTTCCTGACAAATACAAGGAAAATTAATAGTAAAAGCCAATCAATGGTAAAATCAGAGAAGATTCCACAAAAGCAAATTAATCACAGAAGGCATAAAATAAGATACAATCATTGAGTGCAAAGGAAACTTGGATATTTGAGACAATACAATGTAAATTATAAAATAAGATTGTAAAATGATAAAATGTATGAGTAATCCTACAGCTGTCAATAAAATAAATACAGATTTACCTTGCATGCCAACCAAAATAAAATGGTGTAAATCAAGATAAATTGCTAATGAAGTTACTTTAGAAGAGTTGAAACATCCATGAAAGCAAAATCTTACTCAGAAACAAATGTTCATAAAGCATTAATACTGAAAACTTTCAAGGCCTTTAGCAGAACATTATATATTGTTAGAAGTATATTCATCATAAAGAAAACTTTGTGTAGTCTAATGGTCTATACAGTGTAGAAATTATAAATGAAAATTCTAGAAGTGAATGCAAATTAAGAAAAATGTTAATGACAGGAAATATTTTGCTTTCATTGCACAATCTGGAGCCCTAATGTAAACAACTATATTTGATGGACTGAGGAATGAGGGTTAGAATGTTACTCCACTCCAAAAAGCTGCTTGCTAAAACAACATTAATATAAATAAAAAAGAAACAACAGATGTAGTCCCCCACAAGCTTGATTCATAATGTCTAGCAATTTTCAAAATGAAAAAGTGTACCCCCCCCAAACAGAAAGAGTACAGGAGGGGTATAGTGGCTTTCACTGGACTTGTGTACACTTATATTCATGTTGAGGAGTGGGACATTTAAGACATGATTTGGTCATTAAGGATGAGTTCCACCCATCATGAACATGTTCTCATTTTCATTCACCTAAGCTAGTTAATACTAAAGAAAGTTGTTATAAACTTCACTCCTATGTCTCTCTTTTCCCTACACAGTAGCTTAATGCTCTTTCCTGAGTGCCCCCACCATCGAATATACTGGTTCTCTACCTTCCTAACACTGCGATCCTTTAATACAGCACATCATGTTGTGGTGATGTCCAACAATTAAATTATATTTGTTGCTATTTCACAACTGTATTTGTGATACAATTATGAATAGTAATGTAAATACCTGATATGTAGGATATTTTTATGCAACCCCTGTTACATAAGGGCTTACAAAGGGGTCAGTTCCAACAGGTTGAGAACCACGGATGTGATGCTGTTTGCCATGCTAAGATTCTAATGATGCCTATGTTGGAAGTGACTGCACGACCTTGAACTTTTTAACCTCTGGAATGATGAGGTAACCTCTTTTCTTTATAAATTGGTCAGGTTCTGGTATCTAAAGTCATAAACACAGACAAAAAGGAAAGAGAAGAGACAAAGGCATTAAAAGCAAATACTCATTAAGGAATCAAACTTTTAGAAACATCATATAGGAAGTTAAAACAAGAAATAATAATGTGTTGATTATCTGTAAACAAACAGAAAATAAAATTTAAAACTGACAGCACAGAAAGAAGAGTAACCAAAGTTATGAACCCACAAAATAGATGTGGAAAATGACACCAGCTTACAAGTAGTTTACATTGGCAGAAGAGTCAGGGAAGATAAAGGTAGGTGAAAATACCAACAACATGTTGGAAACACTAAAATTCATTATATAAATTTATGAAACTAACAAACAATAAAAAAGTGTATTAAATATCAGGAATAAAGAGAACCTCAGAGGACTGAAGGAACTATGAAGCTGTCACTCCAGTGATTTATAACCCTAGGTAGAAGAGAAAAAGATAGGAAAACACATGAGATGATAATAAAATTTCTCCTAATTTGCTAAGAAATATAAGCCCATGAATCAATAAGCTCAGTAACTCACTATGCAAATATTACATTTTTCAAGGACAAAACAGTACATTTGATTTAGGGGAATAAGAAGACAAAGACATTGGCCTTTCCTCAGAACTAACCTAAATGGTGATTAGAAGGTCCACAGGAACATATTTAAAGTCTCCTCAAAAACTGAGGGTTAGTCAATATTTTCCACTACAAAGATCCTTCCAAAAGGAAGGTCAATCTAACACAGTTTCAAATAAATGAAAAACTAAATTTGTTGCCTGAAAAAACTGCTGCATGAAAAAAAATAAAGTAATTTCTACAGGCTTAATGGTAATGACACCAGATGGGAACCTAGATCTATAGGAAGAAATGAAGAAAAAAGAATATAAAGTTTGATGTAAATATGAAAGCAGATTTTCCTAATTTCTTTAAAGTATAAAAACTGATGCAAAATTTATAATATTATCTTACATGAAATGATAGATAGCTATAATAAAGAAAATAATAGGTCTATGATGTATACAAATAAGTTTTACAAATTTTATTTTTCTGAACTAGTTGTGAATTAACAATGAGTATACTGGAAAACATCTTGATTAATCTCTAAAAATATCATGTAGAAAGCATAAAATGCAAGACCTTATTAAATAAAATTATTAATCTGGTCACAAGGACGTCAAGGAAGACTTGGAAATGATATGAATGCATAAATACGAAGACAGAGAAGAAGAAAGAGATGAAACAACACAATATGTTCTAAATGAACACAGGAGCATTTATAAGATGTAGTTCTATTTTAATAACAAGCAAATTTGAGTCTAACCTTTAAAGAAAGAAATATTAATAAAGATAGGAAGATAATTTCTACATTGAAATTTCAGAAAGATTAAGACAATTATAAATGGGATGGAATTAATAATATAATTTCAAAGTATAATATATCTAATGCTGGATAAAGATAAAACAAAAATTCCCACATATTAGATATGTTAATACTACCAATTATTTAATAACAGAAAACATATAAGAATATTACAGAGTATATGATCTTGATAAAATGGCATTATGTTTGAAGCCTATAAGTTCTCAAGTAATAAAATAGCTATGTGAAAGTTAAGCAATAAACTTATATATCACAACAAAAGTCAATCATGTGGTATTTGGATAACACTTAATTAAACTGAATAAACATAAAATATTTAGTGTCTGCTAAAGCTCAAATCCCACACCAATTCTTACACCCTAATAGTGGGAGACTTCAATACCCCACTTTCAACCCTGGATAGATCAACCAGACAAAGCCTCAACAGAGAAATAAGGAGTCTAAATGAGGTTATGATGCAAATGGATTTCATAGATATCTACAGAACCTTCCACCCAAAGGCAAAGGAATGTACATATTTCTCAGCTCCTCATGGAACTTTCTCCAAAATTGACCACATAATTGGTCATAAAGCAAATATCAACAGATACAAAAAAGTGGAAATAATCCCTTGTAACATATCGGACCATCAGGGCCTAAAGTTAGAGTTCAACAACATCAAAACCCAAAGAAAGCCTACCAACTCATGGAAACTAAACATCAATCAGCTGAACCATCTCTGGGTCAAGGAAGAAATTAAGAAAGAAATCAAAGTCTTCCTAGAATTCAATGAAAATGAATCT
>PVIH01013545.1:0-35364 GCA_004025045.1 Sigmodon hispidus
CTTCTCCTTCTTCTATTCCTATTATTCTCAAATTAGGTCTTTTCATGGTGTCCCAGATTTCCTGAACATTTTGAGTTATGGCTTTTTTAGTTTTACTGTTTTCTTTGACTGATATATCTATTTGAGCTACTGAGTCTTCCACTTCAGAGATTCTATCTTCCATCTCTTGAACTCTGTTTGTTATGCTTGTATCTGTAGTCCCAGCTTTTTTCTTCAGGTTTTCTATTTCCATTTTTGCCTCATTTTGCACCTTTTTTATTGCTTCTATTTCAGCTTTTATTTCAGCTTTTATTTCAGCTTTTAGTTCCTGGCATGTTTCTTTCATAGATTTGTTCATCTCTTCCAATTTTTTGTTTGTATTTTCTTCTATTTCTTTAAGGCTTTTTTTCATATCTTCCTTGAGAGCTTCGATGATCATCAAAAAGGAATTTTTGGTGTTGCTTACTTCTGTTTCCTCTTCATTGCTTAGTTCAGGTCTTGTATTTGTAAGATCGCCACTCTCTTCTGGAGTTACCATGTTGTCCTTTGTAGTATTATGTAATTTTTTGCACTGACGTTTGCCCATGGCTTCAGTGCATTAGATGGGTCCTGGTCAATTGTGGCACTCGGGTTTGTGTGCCTCCTGTCACCTTTCTGGTCAGGGTTTGATTCTGTCTTTCAGAGTCCCCTGCAGTTGTTGGTTCGCTCAGTTCAAGGTCGTGGTGGGGAGCCGTGCAAATTCCCTCAGCAGGAGCTGTGGATGTGGTCAGGGGCAGAGTTTACCTGCCCCTGCTCCAGAGTGCCCCTGTTCCAGAGTGTGTTGGGATTCTGCAGACAGCACTCGGTCCCTGGAGCGGAGCCAGAAGTAATGGGAGCTCAACTCTCCCTCCCAGGCTGGGATATAGGCGCTGAGGCCTCTTGCCCCCTCCTCACCTCACCTCTGGGCGGGGTCTGAATCTGCCCTTCAGAGACCCCTGTAGTTGGTTAGCGGGGTTTCCCTCAGCAGGAGCTGTGGATGTGGTCAGGGGCAGAGTTTACCTGCCGCTGCTCTAGATGCGCTGGGATTCTGCAGACAGCACTGGGTCCCGGGAGCTACTCTAATTTTTTTACTTCCCTCACAATATTAACTAGCTTACAGTGTTATCTTAGCATTTCCATGGTGAAGCTTTATTCTCAGGTAGTAAGTATGCATAAATGCATGAATATTTAAATTGTAAAAGAATCACATTTGTTCTCACTCCAAAATTGCAATTAAAGCTTTAAAAATTAAAATTGCACTCTTTTGGAGGAGACTAAAAAATTGAGGAATTCTGAATCAAATACAGGGGGGAAAAAACTTAATACCTTTTCTTACACATTTTAATTGACCTAAAAAAAAAAAACAAGGCTTACCAATGAACAATTTTTATGAATTTCACTTTTAAAAAAAAAAAAACTTTATTTATTTATTTGTCTTGGTGTTTTGCCTGGAACTGGAACTATATACAGTTGTTAGCTGCCATGTGGGTGCTGGGAATCGAACCCGGGTCCTCTGGAAGAGCAGCCGGTGCTCTTAACCGCTGAGCCATCTCTCCAGCCCCTGAATTTCACTTTTAAAAACAATTCTTTTGTTACCTCTTTCAAATTAGCATACATAATAATGAATCTTATTATGATACTTACGCAAACTGACTTTTAAAACAGTGTATTTCTTTGTTGCAATAGAATATGTTAATTATTTGTCATGATAATTGTATTTACCAGAAATCTCTACCAAAAACTTTCTTCCTGTGTGAGTCAATCAATTTAATTTTTTCATTGTTGTTTTTATTGGGGGAGGGGTGATTGTTTTCATTTTTTGGTAGACCTGGAAATTTTCTAAGTATAAATAGCAGGACAATTTAAACTCTATGACTCAAGTCAGAAACATATATTAAAATGCTGATTAATTCACTCATTCAGTAATGCAGATTAAACAATTTGATGAGCCAAGCACTATTCCAGTGCCAAATGCTGAGGGTCAGTTTTCAGTGACTGAAGAAAGGTGATCAAGAGGGTAGCCATCACCCTCCAAATGGACAGGTTGATAACTGTTCTACATATCACCAGGAGCTCTAAGGAAAATCACCTTTGAAAATAGAATGTGGTCAAACTTGCTTTTACATGATCAGGCCATATCCATTGCTACAATGGAGTGTCTGAGGCAATTAACTTATAAAGATATGAAAGTTATTTAGCCACAGTTCTGGAAGTTGTAGACCAAGTCTGGAAAGTCCCGTTACTTTCTGGGTGTTGAGAGAGCTAGTGAGGATGAAGGGGAGAAAACTGGAGTAAACCTCCCACATCCTGAGCCAGAGTTAACAGGGCCTCAGATCTTAGCATAACTGACTCCATGATGGAAGTGCCATTCGGGTTGTAAAACTCAGCCTGAAGGCAACTCCACCTGACAAAATATAAATAAACACTCCATCAAAGTCCATAGATCTAGAAAAGTCTCTAGATGTGCTAATCTTGCTCGTTGACTTCTGTAGTCCCACTTTCAGCTTACTGTTCTTAACTGGTGTGTCAACCCAGAATATGGGTTTTGTGACTAAAACTGATTCTGAGAAATGATACACTGGGATCCCAAACATCCAGTGTAATCACCAGCCAACTAATAAAGACATTCTACTGGCTTAAATTCATGACTGAACAGTTTTCACTGGTACATGCCCCACAACACCAGCAGGAAGAGTCCACAAGCACTTGCATGATATACAACTAATGACCATTGATTAGGTTCCAACCTGTCAAAGATTCCACCAACTCTCAAATGTCTCAATTTAGAAATCCAGTTGTTAAGACACGTACTTTGGCAGGGCTCATATAGGTTCACAGAGACTGAAGCAGCAAACACAGGGTATACACTGATCTGTACAAGCTCCTCTGTGTATATGTTATGGCTGTTGGGTTGGTCTTTCTGTACGACTCCTAACAGTGGAAGCAGGTGGGGCTCTGACTGTTTAGCCTGCTCTTAAGACTCTTTTCCTCCCATTAGGTTACCTTGTCCAGCCTTAGTATGAGGGCTTTTGCCTTGTCTAATTTTATCTTTTTTTTTCTTCCTTGACTATCGTTCATTCAAGGCCAGTTCTTTTCTGGAGAGAAAACAGAAAAGGAGTTGGTTGAAGGGAGGGGGTTAGCTAGGAGAAAAGAAAACTGTGGTTGGGATATATTGTATGAAAGGAAATTCTAGTTTGAATTATATATATAATTTTTTAAAAGACTAATGTTTGGGGAAGAAAACTATAAAGCATAGCACATCCAAAATGCAAAAGGATAAGGGAAGTGATGGGGGATATGTTCATCATTTTAGCACCATTCCACGTTGAATCAAACACCACATTGGAGGTCATAAATATGCAGTCATTATCTGTAAATTTACAGTGATCTTAAAAATTAAGTCAAAGTAAAACAGATACATTAAGAAAACCAACCTGCAGAATGACTCAGAGGAGGAGCTAATGCCTAGCACATGGAAAGCCTGATGTCAAGCCACAGTGTGCTTGCAAAACCAGGATAAAGGTACTTAGCTGGCTGTAGGAGAAATCTCATGCATGTCCTTCTGCTGGAAAGCCACCAAAGACCACATCTGTGATGCAGAACATTACAGAGCCTCCCAGGATGTAAATCCACCAACCCCAAAAATGTTAAATTCAGGAAGAGCATTCGCTTTGTCTTGTAATCAAAACAGGAACTAGATAGGAAATAGGTGGCATGCAGACAGGAACAAAAACAACACATCCAGTTGTCAGTGGCATCTGTCACAGGATACATGAGATGGCTGGAGGGCAGGCCAGAGGGGCAGGGCTTCACAGAAGCCACATCTTCTTGGTTAGGCCCATAACACACTCCCCAGCAGCAGCCGCTCAGTTTAGATGGAGTCTCACTGGTGATCACATTGCAGGCTGAGGGTCAAGGTCAGGGGTCAGATGTGCCCTACAAGCCATCCTCAGCTCATGATTATCAGAAATGAATTGAGAGTCAGCATATCACTTTATTTTTTTCTGGATCATGTGAATGAAGTTTTCTTCTTAAAGATTTCATAAGATAAAAAGCATCCAGATTGCTTATTTGTGAGACAGAAGTTTGTTAGAACAAACTTGACTCTGCCATATAATACCAAACCATACTTTATGCATGCTGACTTTCCTATGTGTGCAGGCACTGAAGCAAAGTCTAACATCATAGTTTTATTTCAGAACTTGGCTGCTTTTATGCCTCTAGAATGTGGTCCATAAAAGTCTGTGGTCTGTCTGTCTTCCAGTTAGACAATGCCAGCCAGCCATCTGGCCTGGCAGTTCTGAAGAGAGATGCTTCCACACCCAGCTTGTAAAGGTTCCAAGCCATGATTGTGAGTGACTGCTGTGGCTATTCCTGTGCTTGTGGGAAGAGGGGCCAGTGAGCCAGCTTTACTACACAAGAGCCTTGTCAGGGGTAGAAGGGGTATCAAAGAGATGGAGCTCTGCTATATAAACACTTGGTTCATGTCTGCAAAGATGAGTGGCCAGGAGCTCAGGAAGGCTGTGCATAGATCATGCATGAGGATGTCCTCCCTTCCCCCCTTCTCCCCCCCTCCCCGACCTGCTCAGTTTTACAGCAGGGGCTCCCAATCAGCTACATGAAGACAGGTTAGTAAAGCATAAATGATTACTCCTTTGTGTGGAGTGATCACAGAAGTGGTGAGCACAACATTTGTCAATTTTCTGTAATTAAAAGCCGTGTGTGTGTGTGTGTGTGTGTGTGTGTGTGTGTGTGTGTGTGTGAGTGTGTGAGTGTGCTCGCGCTCACATCAAGGGAAGAAAAAGACTTTTAGTAGTCAATTCTCTACTTCCACCACACAGGACTCAAGTATTCAGATTTTGCAGTAAGTCTCCTTTTGTGCTGAGCTATGTCATTGGCCATGTGCTCACTTTTAAGACTAAAAATAGAAAATGATAGATCTTGGGGTGGGAATTAAACATCACATGAAAGCCTGGTAATGCAGCCTGCCCTTGCAGATGTATCCAGCCATTTGACATGCAGCTTGGCATGGTCATCTACAAGGTTCACACTGGAAAATTAGGCACTCAAGTTGCAAAAACTAGTAGCAAAGAGATCTCATAACAGTTTGAATAACTATATGATTTTGTGTTGGACCACATCCACATTCATAACTATCCTCAGCCACATGTGTCCCATAAAACATTGACTGGCCACATCCAATCAATTCGTGTAATCATGTATACTTACAAAGAATTAGGGGTAACTGGTAAATCATAGGAACAACAACCAGGTGTCTACCAAATTCTACATGTCAAGCCCTACCATTGGCTTAAAATAGCTAGATAAATGCATGTCAGAGACACTGTAGAGTAAAAATTTCTTTGACCAGACATAGTGGAAACTGTTCAGTCACCAACCTGTAAATAACACATTGATATCAAGAAGGATGGGTAATTGGGAACAGACAAAAAAGAATACTTGTAGAGAGAAGCAGGCAAGTGTCATGTTCTAGGACCTCAACTTTCCTGAGCCCTCTATCTGGTGCCACCAGGCCCTCACATACATTGTCTACTTAGCTTTGATTCCTTTCTCTTCAAATAGCCTCATCTGTAATTTGTCTGTCTGTGTGTTTCCCTCAACAGATGGAGAGTTGTAGCCCCGATCCAAGTGCAAATTTCTGCAGTTTTGTTCTTTTCTGGCAGCTAAAATAGGAATCGTGGCTCATACAAACATCTATTGAACTCAATTAGCTCCAGTCCATCTGGGAAAAAAAATTGAAGAGGTTGAAAGAATGACAGACACACTCAAGAGTGCAGTGTTTTTTTCTGTTTTCTAAAGAGAGTTCCATATTCCACTCACAGGTTCTCTTTACAGGAAAGACTTGTGACTTATCCAATTTCAGACAGTTCTAAAATAATTTTTTTGACATGCAAAACATTCTGATGTGAGTCTTCTCATCTGTCCACTAACAAACACACAAGCCTGGGAAGTGTAAACTATCATCTGCCTTGATACTTTTGCTTCTCTACACCTTTGGACCACAATGGATATTGATTAATAAGCTTCCTTGATAACTGAGCACAAAATGTGCTTTCTGTATTCCCAGTGTGAAAAGGAAGCTTTCATTGCTCATTAATATAAACCAAACAATAGAGATCTTCTTTATAAAGTTTTACATTTAGAATCTTCATTCATGAAGGGAGGAGGGGGAGAATAATGATTAACAGAGCAGCAGGAGCTGTTCCATGAAACCCCAAACCATGAGGTAACATAGCTGTGTTTTATTTCAATGCCTTCTAACAGGAGAATATCAGGTTAATTTCAATCTTGAAAGTTGGCAAGTCAAACAATTTGCTCAGCAAACTGGAGTGAAGATAAACAAATATAAGGGGAAAAAATTGCTCTTTGAGAAAGGAGATGGGACGCGGGTGTGATAGCTCAGGTCTTTAATTCTAACACTAGGGAGGCAGACGCAGGCTGATTTGTGTTTCAGGCCAATCTGTCTATATAGCGAACTCCAGGCCATCCAGAGCTACTTGATGAGGCCCTGTCTCAGAGAAAAAAACTAAAGCAAAAAGGAAAAGTAAGTGGGGGCTATTCCAGGCAGCTGAGGAATTGGCACAAGGGAACATTCCTGTTTAAAATTATTCGGTCAAACAGAGCCCTTCCAGTTCTCTGTGGACTTCGACAAGCAAAGGCTCCATGGAGATTCTGACCTCACTTTTTATTATGATTCATTTTCATTATGATGAAAACAATTTGTTTTCTCTTTATGCCCAGGTGATGCTCCCTGTATTGTTGCTGCCTATGGGCAAGTCTGTCAAGTCTTCTGGGGTTCAACAAAGAGAACTCCTACCCAGGATCCCTGGGTTCCAAAAGCCTCCTATTGCAAAGCATAGGTTTGTTGGTTTGTTTGTTTCTCATTCTTTTTTTTTTTTTTTTTTTTGAAATATTTCTTTAGGAATAAAACTTACAGAAGAAAAGTGATAATCTATTTTTATTGAAATCAAGTTAGCAACCTTAGTCTGAAAAGCAAAACAAGAAATAAGAAGATGACTCCACATTCATATGCATAGAAGCACTGATTAGACCTCATGGGTTCAAAAGAATAAATAAATAAAGTTAAAAGGAGGGCACCAAGTTAGGAAGGAGATGTATCGGAAGACCTGGAGAGACTAAGAAGGGTATTGATCAAGATTTACTGCAGACATATATAAGATTTCCAAAGTATAAAAAACTGAGGGAAAGAAAAGACAACTAAACTATATAAAACCTAAATAAATAAACATATTTGAAGATATATCTTCTATGTACAGGAATATGATCACTGAGATTTCTGCTATACAAGGTAACAGGCTTAATTTGGGGGGAAAAATTAAGGAACTAAAATCACTGTGATCAAAATGTGAACATGAAAGGCAAAGAAGCTCTTGGTCACAGAAACATTTCTACTTAGGACTAGAAGCAAACAAGCCTCCTGCAGGAGATTCTGAAGCGGACAGACAGAGCCAACTCACTAGGAAAGAGTGTTCATATTGAATAAAGATCTGATTCATTTTAAAAATAAACTCTATAGTTATGACAAATGCATTGTCTAAGACTAAAGAGAGATTATGTCAGACACAATGGTATATGCCTTTAATCTCAGACTGGCCTCCAAGTCCTAGATCCAAAATGTGTGCTGCTGCTTCAGTGTACCAAGTAGAAAAATAGAAGCTGAGGTCATATCATGTATTTGTCAACCTATTTTATAGAAATTGGAGAATAAAGGACACTCTATCAAATGCACTTAGATTAAAATCGCAAACTATAATCGATCTTTTAAAAAGTCAAATTTGATTGCAGTAAATATATGCTTTTTCAAAAGTGAATCCACAAAAGAATGTATCTAATATCAATGTGCATATTAGTATAAATGTGCATTGCAATTAATATTATACCTAACAACTACTTCATAAAATGCATAAAATGGGGGGCTGGAGAGGTGGCTCAGTGGATAAGAGCACTGGCTGCTCTTGCAGTGATCCTAAATTCAGTTCCCAGAACCCACATAGTGGTTCATAATCATCCTTAATTCTAATTCCATGAAATCTGATGCCCCATACTGGACCCAGTGACATCAGGCGTGTATTTGGTACACATACATAAATGCAGGCAAAACACTGGCACACATAAATAAAATAATCTAAAGGCAAAATATATTAATGTACAAATGATATCATTTTAATCTTAGGTTCCAGTTTTAATGAATTAAAGGACATTTGTGTAGCTCACAAAGTATTTGTCTTCACTATGTCTGCATTTGTGAAATGGGTAACATGGAGAGTGGGCAGCATCCAGTCAACTGTGGGTACAGATGAACACATTTGTGAAACACAAATCTCCCTGTCTCTAGAGCAGGTATCAGTCTTCTTCTTTTCTTAAAAACCATAGCTCCAGGTATTCTATCATTTGGACTCTGTGTTTCATATCAATGGGCTCTAGGTTCTTAGGCATTCCTCCATACTGAGTTACATCATTCATCTGCCTGATATTGGGACCTACAGACGGGAACTAAGTCACAAGACAGGCTACCTGATCTCAACCTTTGTACAGTCTTACCTGACTTCAACCTTTGTACAGCCTTTCTTGAAGATAAATGGCCTCCCATAACCGCAGGAAGCATTCCCCTAGGAAATCGTCAATGTATAGTCTGCCTACCTATCTAGCTAGCAATCTACACAAATACATCCTGTTGGTTCTGTCTTTCTAAAGAGTGGTCACATTTGTGGTTAATTTAATCGTATTTAGTTTTTCAAATTAAAAATACAAAACTAAATAGTACATGTAGACAAATAAATACTAAATAGAATTTTAAATCAAAGTAAAAGTCGATAATATAAAAATTGTACTTAAATTTATCTCACTAGCATGCTATGCACATTAGGTTGAATTCTCTGGCAAATTCTCTTAAAATGTGATGTGATTTTAATGTTTATATAGCATGTTGGCCTTGCTGTTTTAAGGAAGACATTTGAAACAAAGCCTAGAGAGAAATATGAAAGTACTTAGAAGTAAAAACATCTTGATTCTCATAGAGAATTTGAAATGTTGTATCAATTTGTATTTCTTCTGTGGAAACCAGCAAAAACTTCAAACCAACATGGGTCCAAAGTCTTGCATCAGATATCTGTAAAAAGTCTAACATAGACTTTCATTTAAAAGTTTTAGAGGTCTTTTAAATGTGTGTGTGTGTGTGTGTGTGTGTGTGTGTGTGTGTGTGTGTGTGTGGTAGCATGCTTAGCTAGGGTTTGGCTGTGAGGGGCTCCTCCAGCCACACCTAAAACAGGGAACTTTGCACGGCCCCACCTCCAACTGCATCAGCAGATAAGGACTGAGGACTTTGAAATTCAGACCCGGCCCAGAGGAAAGCAGATTCTGGCTCCGGCTCCTGGACCACCACACTTCCGGGGACTTGCTCTGCGGGGCCAGGGTCAATCCCTAGACTCTGATTTCAGCTCTCCCTAGCAGACAGGAACTAGGGTTTGGCGGTGAGGGGCTCCTCCAGCCACACCTAAAAGAGGGGACCTTGCATAGACAAACCTGCCTCCAGGGTGAGCGGCATCATCAGAGAAGAACTAAGGATTTGAAATTCAGATACCTGTCCAGAGGAGAGTCAGAGAATGAGCAGATCCCTTGCTCAGAGGAGACAGAAGACACACAAGCTCTCTTGCCACAACTGACTAGGAGCTGCCTGCTCGTGAACAACTGAAGCTATGGGCAGACGCCAGTGCAAAAATACATATAATAATATAAAGAACAACAAGGCAACACCAGAAGAAACTGGTGGTTCTACAACTACAAGACCTGAACAGAGCAATGAAGAGGAAACAGAAGAAAACAACACCAAAACCACCTTTATAAAGATTATTGAAGCCTTCAAAGAAGTTATAAAAAAAAATCACTTAAAGAAATACAAGAAAATACAAACAAAAAATTGGAAGAAATGAACAAATCCTAGAAAGAAAACCAAGAAAAGGTAAACCAAAAAATGAAAGAAACATTCCAGGAACTAAAAACTGAAATAGAAGCAATAAAAAAGGCACAAAATGAGGCAAAGGTGGAAATAGAAAATTTGAAGAAAGGAGAAGGAACTACAGATACAAGCAAAACCAAGAGAATCCCAAGAGATGGAAGAGAGAATCTCTGGAGTGGAAGACTCAGTAGCAGAAACAGATAAATCAGTCAAAGAAAATACCAAAACCAAAAAAGCCGAACACAAAATGTTGAGGAAATCTGGAACACTATGAAAAGACTTAATCTGAGAATAATAGGAATAGAAGGAGAAGAATACCAGCTCAAAGGCACAGATAATGTATTCAATAAAATCATAGAAGAAAACTTTCCTAACTTACAGAAGGAAATGCCTATAAAGATACAAGAAGCTTACAGAACACCAATTAGATATGACACCCCAAAAAAGTCTGCTCGTCACATAATAATTAAGCCACAAAATATATGTAACAAAGAAAAAATTTTAAGAGCTGCAAAAGGGTCAACTTACATATAAAGGCAGACCCATGAGAATAACACCTGACTATTCATGGAAATGATGAAAGCAAGAAGAGCTTGGTCAGAAGTTATACAAACACTAAAAGAGCATGGCTGTCAACCTAGACTGCTATATCCAGCAAAATTATCAATCACCATAGATGGAGTAAACAAGATATTTCATGACAAAGTCAGACTAAAGCAATACCTATCAACAAATCCGGTCCTCCAGAAAACATTACAGAGAAAACTCCAACCTAATGATCCCAGATACACCCATAAAACCACAAACAATCAATAATCCCACAGAAGAAAAGCTCAGAGAAAGGAAATACATAGAAGCTACTACCAAAAATAGCAGGAAACATCAATCAGTGGTCACTAATATCCCTTAATATCAATGGACTCAACTCACCTATAAAACATCACACACTAACAAGATGGATACAAAAATAGAAGCCATCCTTCTATGCCTACAAGAAACACACCTCAACCAAAAAGACAGACACAGGCTCAGAGTAAAGGATTGGGAAAAGATTTCCCAATCAAATGGCTCTAAGAAACAACCTGGGATTGCCATCCTAATATCTAACAAAATAGACTTTAAGCTAAAAGCAATTAAAAGGGACCAAGATGGACATTACTTATTCATCACAGGAACAATTGGTCAAGAGGAGATTTCAATCCTGAATATTTATGCCCCTGATATAAGAGCACCTACCTATGTAAAAGAAACACTGCTAAAGCTGGAATCCCACATCAGTTCTCACACCCTAATAGTGGGAGACTTCAATACCCCACTTTCAACCCTGGATAGATCAACCAGACAGAGTCTCAACACAGAAATAAGGAGTCTAAAAGAGGTTATGATGCAAGTGGATTTAATAGATATCCACAGAAGCTTCCACCCAAAGGCAAAGGAATATACATATTTCTCAGCTCCTCATGGAACTTTCTCCAAAATGGACCACATAATTGGTCATAAAGCAAATATCAACAGACACAAAAAAATGGAAATAATCCCTTGTAACATATCGGACCACCAGGGCCTAAAGTTAGAGTTCAACAACATCAAAAATTACAGAAAGCCTACCAACTCATGGAAACTAAACATCACTCAGCTGAACCACCACTGGGTCAAGGAAGAAATTCAGAAAGATATCAAAGTCTTCCTAGAATTGAACGAAAATGAATCCACAATGTACCCAAACTTGGGGGACACAATGAAAGCAGTCTGGGGTGCTGTCTGCAGAGTAAGTCCCAGTGCACTATGTAGCAGGCGCAGATAAAGTCTGCCTGTCACCATACCCACAGCTGCTGCTGAGGGAATTTGCACGGCTGCCCACTTCAACCTCCAACTGAGCGAACAGATAACTACAGGGGTCCCTGACAGACAGACTCAGACCTTGCCCAGAGGTGAGGAGGGGTCACCAGGCCCAAGAGCCTATATCCCAGCCAGGGAGGGAGAGTTGAGCTCCCATTGGTCCCGGTTCCACTTCAGGGACCAGGTGCTGTCTGTAGAGTAAGTCCCAGCTCACTCTGTAGCAGGCACAGATAAAATCTGCCTGTCACCATACCCACAGCTGCTGCTGAGGGAATTTGCATGGCTACTCACCTCGACCTCCAACTGAGGGAACAGATAACTTCTGGGGTCTCTGAAGGACAGACTCAGACCCTGCCCAGAGTGGTGACAGGAGGCACACAAGCTCAAGTGCCACAACTGAGCAGGAGCCATCTAATTGTGAACCACTGAAGCCATGGGCAAACGTCAGTGCAAAAAATTACATAATAATACAAAGGACAACATGGTAACTCCAGAAGAGAGTGGCAATCTTGCAAATACAAGACCTGAACTGAGCAATGAAGAGGAAACAGAAGGAAGCAACACCAAAAATTCCTTTTTGATGATCATCAAAGCTCTCAAAGAAGATATGAAAAATAGCCTTAAAGAAATAGAAGAAAATACAAACAAAAAATTGGAAGAGATGAACAAATCTATGAAAGAAACATGCCAGGAACTAAAAACTGAAATAGAAGCAATAGAAAAGGCATAAAATGAGGCAAAGATGGAAATAGAAAACCTGAAGAAAAAAGCTGGAACCACAGATACAAGCATAACAAACAGAGTTCAAGAGATGGAAGATAGAATCTCTGAAGTGGAAGACTCAGTAGCTCAAACAAATATATCAGTCAAAGAAAATAGTAAAACTAAAAAAGCCATAACTCAAAATGTTCAGGAAATCTGGGACAACATGAAATGACCTAATTTGAGAATAATAGGAATAGAAGAAGGAGAAGAATACCAGCTCAAAGGCACAGATAATGTTCTCAATAAAATCATAGAAGAAAACTTCCCTAACCTGAAGAAGGAAATGCCTATAAAGATACAAGCTTACAGAACACCAAATAGATATGACCCCAAAAAAAAGTCAGCACGCCACATTATAATCAAGCCACAAAATGTACAGAACAAAGAAAAAATTTTAAGAGCTGCAAAAGAAAAGGGCCAACTCACATATAAAGGCAGACCCATCAGAATAACACCTGACTTATTCAATGGAAACGATGAAAGCTAGAAGGGCTTGGTCAGAAGTTATACAGACTCTAAAACAGCATGGCTGCCAAACTAGAATACTATACCCTGCAAAATTATCAATCACCAAAGATGAAGTAAACAAGGTATTTCAGGACAAAGTCAGACTGAAAGAATATCTATCTACCAATCCAGCACTACAGAGAGTATTAGAGGGAAAACTACATCCTAAGGACCCCAGATACACCCACAAAATCACAAACAATCAATAATTCCACAGAAGAATACCCTAGAGAAGGAAATACAAGCAAGTTACCACCAAAAATGGAAGGAAATATGAATCAATGGTCACTAATTTCCCTTAATATCAATGGTTTCAACTTTCCTATAAAACGTCACACACTAACAAGATGGATACAACAACAGAAGCCATCCTTCTATGCCTACAAGAAACACACCTCAACCACAAAGACAGACAGAGGCTTAGAATAAAGGGTTGGGAAAAGATTTTCCAGTCAAATGGTCCTAAGAAACAAGCAGGGGTTGCAATCCTAATATCTAACAAAGTGGACTTTAAGCTAAAAGCAATTAAAAGGGACCACAATGGTCACTACTTGTTCATCACAGGAACAGTTGGTCAAGAGGAGACTTCAATCTTAAATATTTATGCCCCTAATATAAGGGCACCTACTTATGTAAAAGAAACACTGCTAAAGCTGGAATCCCACATCAATTCTTACACCCTAATAGTAGGAGACTTCAACACCCCACTTTCAACCCTGGATAGATCAACAAGACAGAGTCTCAACACAGAAATAAGGAGTCTAAAAGAGGTTATGATGCACATGGATTTAATAGATATCCACAGAAGCTTCCACCCAAAGGCAAAGGAATATACATATTTCTCAGCTCCTAATGGAACTTTCTCCAAAATTGACCACATAAATGGTCATAAAGCAAGTATCAACAGATACAAAAATAATGGAAATAATCGCTTGTAACATATCGGACAACCAGGGCCTAAAGTTAGAGTTCAACAACACCAAAACCCAAAGAAAGCCTACCAACTCATGGAAACTAAACATCACTCAGTTGAACCATCTCTGGGTCAAGGAAGAAATTAAGAAAGAAATCAGAGTCTTCCTAGAATTCAATGAAAATGAATCTACAATGTATCCAAACTTGTGGGACACAATAAAAGCAGTCTTAAGAGGAAAATTCATAGCACTAGATGCCTATATGAAAAACCTAGAGAAATCCCACACTAGAAACCTAACAGTGCAGCTGAAAGCCTTAGAACAATTAGAAGCGAACTCACCTAGAAGGAGTAGACAGCAGAAAATAATCAAACTTAAAGTTGAAATCAATACAATTGAAACAAAAAGAACAATACAAAGAATCAATGAATCTAAGAGTTGGTTCTTTGAGAAGGTTAACAAGATAGATAAGCCCTTAGCCAAACTAATCAAAAAACAGAGAGTGTTCAAATCAACAAAATCAGAATGAAAAGGGGGACATAACAACAGACCCCCAGGAAATACAGAGAATTATCAGATCATACTTTGAAAATCTGTATTCCACAAAAATGGAAAACCTAGAAGAAATGGACAGCTTTCTGGACAGGTACCACTCACCAAAATTAAATGAAGATCAGATTAATTACCTAAACAGGCCTATAACCCTTAAGGAAATTGAAGCTGTCATTAAAAACCTCCTCAAAAATAAAAGCCCTGGTTCAGATGGTTTCAGTGCCGAATTCTACCAGACATTCAAAGAAGAATTACTACTGTTACTCCTCAAACTATTTCACACAGTAGAAACTGAAGGAATATTGCCAAATTCCTTTTATGAGGCCACAATTACCCTAATACCCAAGCCACTCAAAGACACAACAAAGAAGGAGAATTACAGACCAATTTTTCTCATGAACATTGATACGAAAATTCTCAACAAAATTTTGGTAAACCGTATACAACAATGTATAAAAGATATCATCCACCATGACCAAGTAGGCTTCATCCCAGAAATGCAGGACTGGTTTAACATACGAAAACCTGTAAATGTTATCCATCATATAAACAAACTAAAGGAACAAAACCACATGATCATATCTGTAGATGCGGAAAAAGCCTTTGACAAAATCCAACACTCCTTTATGATTAAAGCCCTGGAGAGATCAGGAATACATGAAGAATACCTAAATATAATAAAGGTGATTTACAAAAGCCAACAGCCAGTATCAAACTTAATGGAGAAAAACTCAAAGCAATCCCACTAAAGTGAATAACTAGACAAAGATGTCCTCTCCCCTTATCTATTCAATATAGTTCTCGAAGTTTTAGCTAAAGCAATAAGGGAATGAAAAGAGATTAAGGGCATACAAATTGGAAAAGAAGAAGTGAAGCTATCTCTATTTGCAGATGATATGATTGTATACAAAAGTGACCCACAAAATTCTTCCAAGGAACTGCTACAGCTGATAAACACCTTCAGCAATGTAGCAGGATACAAGATTAATTCAAAGAAATCAGTAGCCCTTCTATACACTAAAGATAGAAGAGCTGAAAAAGAAATAAGGGATACATTACCCTTCATAATAGCTGCAAATAGTATTAAATACCTTGGAGTAACTATAACCAAAGAAGTAACAGACCTATTTGACAAAAATTTTAAATCACTGAAGAAAGAAATTGAAGCACTGGCATGAAAACAGACTTATGGATCAATAGAATTGAATTAAGGATCTGGGCATTAACCCAATCAGAAAATGGAAAGCTCTCCCATGTTCCTGGATGATAGGATCAACATAGTAAAAATGGCAATTCTACCAAAGGCAATCTACAGATTCAATGCACTGCCTATCAAAATCCCAACACAATATTTTTTGGACCTTGAAAGAACAAGACTCAATTTCATTTGGAATAACAGAAAAGCCAGGATTGCCAAAACAATTTTACTCAACAAAAAAATCTCAGGAGGTATCACCATCCCTGACTTCAAGCTATACTATAGAGCTACAGTAATAAAACATCCTGGTACTGGCATAAAAACAGACTTGTGGACCAATGGAATAGAATTGAGGATCCAGACATTAACCCCAAAACCTATGAACACCTGATCTTTGACAAAGAGGCCAAAACATTCAATGGAAAAAAGATAGTATATTTAACAAATGGTGTTGGCATAGCTGGATGGAAGTGTATAGAAAAATGCAAATAGACCCAAGCCTGTCACCCTGCACAAAACTCAAATCCAAGTGGATCAAAGACCTCAACTTAAACCTAACCACTTTGAACTTGATAGAAAAGAAAGTGGGAAATACACTTCTACTAATTGGCACAGGCAACTACTTCCTAAATATAACACCAGTGGCACAGACACTAAGACCAACAATCAATAAGTGGGATCTCCTGAAGCTATGAAGCTTCTGCAAAGCCAAGGACACTTTCAATAGGACAAAACGCCAGCCTACAGAATGGGAACAGATTTTCACCAACCCTACAAGTGATAGAGGACTGATCTCTAAGATACATAAAGAGCTCAAGAACCTAGAGCCCAAAACCTTGAATAACGCAATCAAAATGGGGTACAGATCTAAAAAGGAAATTCTCAGCAGAGGAACTACGAATGGCTGAAAGGCACCTGAAAAAGTGCTCATCATCTTTAGCCATCAGAGAAATGCAAATCAAAACAACTTTGAGAAGCCACCTAACACCTGTTAGATTGGCTAAGATAAAATGCACAAATGACAGCCTATGTTGGAGAGGATGCAGAGCAAGGGGAACACTCCTCCATTGTTGGTGGGAGTGTAAGCTTGTTCAGCCACTTTGGAATGCAATATGGCAGTTTCTCAGAAAATTAAGAATCAATCTCCCCAAGGACTCAGCAATACCACTTCTGGGTGTATACCCTAAAGAGGCACATTCACACTCCAAAGGTATTAGCTCAGCTATGTTCATAGCAGCATTATTTGTAATAGAAAGAAACTGGAAACAGCCTAGATGTCCCTCAACTGAAGAATGGATTAACAAACTGTGGTACATCTACACAATGGAATACTACTCAGCAGTAAGAAAAACTATATCCTAAAATTCACAAGCAAATGGATGGATTTGGAGAATATCCTTCTGAGCGAGGTATCATGAACTCAGAAAGATAAGCAGGGGATGTACTCACTCATAGTGGTCTCTAAACAAACAAACAAGAAAAAAGCCAAACATGCCCAAGCGGCAAACCACAACTACTGAACAGCTTGGGATCAGAAACACCCTGGACTGACCCTTCAGATCCCACTCCAACTATAGGAACACCTGACTCACTCTTGAGGGAGGGGCGACAAAACTGGATTTGCCAGTAGTGGAGACTGATCCAAGCATTATTGGGTCAGTGGGACCATAGGACGGTCTGCTCCCTGCCCATGGAGGGGATGGGGAGTTGTGGAGAAGAAAAAATGACCTGATGTGGCGGGAGGGGGAAGGGACCTTGAATAAGGATATATAGGGATGAAAAAGAAAAAATTCAGAGGGAAAGCTGAACACAAAGTAAATATATGTGTAGTAATCTTATTTGCATTATCACCCTTGATAATTCATACTTATGATTTTTATCTTCTTCACAGTTATTGTTAACTTATCAGCATTTTAAATTCATTTTACTGTTTTTCTTGATAAATACAAAATAAATAAAGAAGAAGAAAAAAAAAGCAGTCTGAAGAGGAAAATTCATAGCACTAGATGCCTATATGAAAAATCTAGAGAAACCCCACACTAGAGAACTAACAGCTCAGCTGAAAGTCTTAGAACAATTAGAAGCGAACTCACCTAGAAGGAGTAGACAGCAGGAAATAATCAAACTTAGAGCTGAAATCAATACAATTGAAACAGAAAGAACAATACAAAGAATCAATGAATCTAAGAGTTGGTTCTTTGAGAAAGTTAACAAGATAGATAAGCCCTTAGCCAAACTAATCAAAAAACAGAGAGAGAGTGTTCAAATCAACAAAATCAGAAACGAAAAGAGGGACATAACAAGAGACTCCCAGGAAATCCAAAGAATTATCAGATCATACTTTCAAAATATATATTCCACATGAATGGAAAACCTAGAAGAAATGGACAGCTTTTTGGACAGATACCATTTACCAAAATTAAATGAAGATCAGATTAATTACCTAAACAGACCTATAACCCTAAAGAAAGTGGAAGCTATTATTAAAAGCCTCCCAAGTAAAGAAAGTCCAGGTACAGATGGTTTCAGTGCAAAATTCTATTAGACATTCAAAGAAGAATTACTACCATTACTCCTCAAGCTATTTCACACAGTAGAATCTGAAGGAATATTGCCAAATTTCTTTTATGAGGCCAGGATAATCCTAATACCCAAGCCACTCAAAGACACAATGAAGGAGAAGAACTACAGACCAATTTCCCACATGAATATTGATTCTAAAATTCTCAACAAAATACTGGCAGACCAAGTCTAACATCATATAAAAATATCATCCACCATGACCAAGTAGGCATCATCCGTGAAATGCAGGGTTGGTTCAACATACAAAGAAACTGTAAATGTCATGCATCATATAAGCAAATTGAAGGGAAAAAAACACATGATTGTATCCTTAAATGCTTCTATACACTAAAGATAAAATGGCTGAAAAAGAAATAAAGAAAACATCACCTTTTATAATAGCTGCAAATAGCATTAAATACCTTGGAGTAAATATAACCAAAGAAGTAACAGATCTATTTGACAAATGTTTTAAGTCACTGAAGAAAGAAATTGAAGAGTATATCAGAAAATGAAAAGATCTCCCATGTTCCTGGATTGGTAGGATCAACATAGTAAAAATGGCAATTCTTCCAAAAGCAATCTACAGATTCAATGCAATATCCATCAAAATCCCAACACAATTTTTTACAGAACTTTAAAGAACAATACTCAACTTCATTTGGAATAACAGGAAAGCTAGGATTGCCAAAACTATTTTGCTCAACAAAAGAAACTCAGGAGGCATTACCATTCCCAACTTCAAGTTATACTATAGAGCTACAGTAATAAAAACAGCCTGGCACTGGCATGAAGACAGACTTATGGGTCAATAGAATTGAATTAAGGATCTGGGCATTAACCCAAAAACCTATGAACACCTGATCTTCGACAAAGAGGCCCAAAATATTCAATGGAAAAATGATAGTATGTTTAACAAATGGTTGTTAGTATGTAGAAAAATGCAAATAGATTCAAGCCTGTCACCCTGCTCAAAACTCAAATCCAAGTGGGTCAAAAACCTCAACATAAACCCAGCCACTCTGAACTTCATAGAAAAGAAAATGGGAAATACCCTTCAATGCATTGGCACAGGCGACCACTTCCTAAATATAACACCAGTGGTACAGACACTAAGAACAAAAATCAATAAGTCTGTTCTCCTGAAGCTAGGAACTTCTGTAAAGCCAAGGACACTGTCAATAGAACAAAACGACAGCCTACAGAATGGGAAAAGATTTTCACCAACCCTACAAGTGATAGAGGACTGATCTCTAAAATATAGAGAGAACTCAAGAAACTAGAGCCCAAATCTTGAATAACGCAATCAAAAAATGGTGTTCAGAATTAAAAAGGGAATTCCCAGCAGACTTATGAATAGCTGAAAGATACTTGAAAAAATGCTCAACTTCTTTAGCCATCAGAGTAATGCAAATCAAAACAACTTTGAGATACCACTTGACACCTGTCAGATTGGCTAAGATAAAAGTCACAGATGACAGCCTATGCTGGAGAGGTTGTGGAGCAAGGGGAACACTCCTTCATTGTTGGTGGGAGTGTAAGCTTGTTCAGCCACTCTGGAATACAGTATGGCAGTTTCTCAGAAAACTGGGAATCAATCTCCCCAAGGATCCAGCAATACCACTTCTGGGTGTATACCCAAAAGAAGCACATTCGCACTCCAAAGGCATTAGCTCAACTATGTTCATAGCAGCATTATTCATAATAGCAAGAACCAGGAAGCAACCTAGATGGCCATCATTTGAAGAATGGATTGACAAGATGTGGTACATCTACACAATGGAGTACTACTCAGCAGTAAGAAAGAATGATATCTTAAAATTTGCAGGCAAATGAATGGATTTGGAGAATATCCTCCTGAGCAAGGTATCTCAAACCCAGAAAGATAAGCAGGGGATGTACTCACTCAATAGTGGACTCTAAACAAAAAAAGCAAAAAGCCAAGCATGTCCAAGCTACAAACCACAAATACTGAACAGCTTGGCATCTGAAGCACCTTGAACTGGCACCTTGGAGCCCATTCCCTCCAGAGGAACACCTGAGCCAATTTTGATGTGGGGATGAGGAAAGTGGATTTGCCTGGAGTAGATGCTGAATTAAGCCACCTTGAGACCTTGGGACCTCCTGTCCATGCAGTGGAGGAGATAAGGAGATGGGGAGAAGAGTGACTTATAGGGGCGGGAGGGGATGGGCATTTGAACAAGGGGATACATGGATAAAAAATGAAACTTTATTAATAATTTAAAAAAAAGAAATCACAGGACCTGAATTCAATTTCTTGTTATACTGTGGAAAATGCTCTATTGATCATTCATGGTTTCAGATTTTTGTGATGAAGCTAAACATCTAAAGTGAACATGCCTGACACCCTAATTAGCATGATTAAATCTAACAATTCTATCAACAAACACAGAAGCCTGCAAGGTTAGTCCCCTATGGGATGTTGCTGCCACCTATTGGAAGTGTGGCTAAATTGCACACAGCTTTAAGAGTTCATATTGAAAAGTGGTAGAACACTGACCTAGTATGAACAGGGTCCTGATTACTTACCTACCACTGCAAATAATAATAATTATTATTATTACTAATAATACTGTTATAAACTCTCTCATCCACTTTGGTGGCCTGACACAAGACTCCAGCACATAGCAGTGGCTGATCACCTCCAAACACATTACATGCCCTATGTTCTACACACTGTGCAAGGGTCTCTTCATGACAGAATTACTAAACAAATTGTGTTGTATTTATATAACATGAAAATACACAGTAGTAAAAATAAGTGAGCCAATGATATGCAGTAGCAACACACATAAATGACAAATGTTTGGTGCTGAGTGAAACAAAGCAGGCTGAGATGGTGTTTCCTGATACCTAATGGGCTGACGTTGACTCTGACTCTGGAAGTGTCACATTGACACTGACCTTCATATCAAGATCAGGACATCCTCTCAGTGACAGCATCTGATACTGTCAGCCACATACCGCTTTTTTAAAGACTGATTCTTCCTCCCTTAGCTATCCTTGCTTAACTAAGGGACTTTTCCCTTTGCCTCTAAGATACATCATGAAGATTCCTCACAACAAACTCAAGTTAATATTCTTGTTTTCATAAAACACTAAATTCTTTTATCTAATCTGTGCAAGAAGATATCAGTCGCCTTAGTCTATTGAACAAGCAAACCACCAAACCGTGTTACATTTACTCCCAGATAATCATACAGAGACAGTAATTTCAAAATCCAATATATGTGTTACCTAAACTAATTCTATAGACTATCCGGCTTGATAACAGTTTTACAATGTGCTATTCATATGGTCTCCAGCATAGTTCCAAAACGGTCTAACAATATCGTTCAAGCTTTAAAAAAAAAAAAAAAACTATTTATCTCCCTTAAATTCATATGTTGCTGTCATCTTCCTGGAGCACAGGGATATGAGTTGGTAGCAGTGGAGGCTGAATTGGTAGATCTTGAGAGGGTAGATAACATTTTTCAAAGCAATTAATTCATATAAATTTAAATATTTTCCAAGCATATGTCTTTACTCAGACAGGTACTGTTTCCGTGGCTAAATAGAATCATAATCATTTGAGGATTCCAGGTTACCAAATTCATTTGAGTCTGCCCAAATGCCTACATTCTAAGTATCATAGTCTTTTTTCTCCAAGCACATCAAAGACTGGTGTGATGAGTCATCATACAAACACGGGGGCCTAAGTTATAAACTCTGAGTACCCAAATTAAAAAAAAAAAAAGTCATATATGGCAGCACTTGAGAGACAGAGTCAAAGTTATCCTAGGTGCTTGCTAGCCAGACAGTACAGTTGAATTGAGGTGTAGTTGGACTTTTTGTCAGGGCATCATGAAGCTCTCCAAGAATGACACAGAGACTTATTAAATATAAAAGGTCAGTCATAGCTCAGACTTAAATTAACCCATTTCTTTAAACTACATTCTTCAATGTGTTCATTATCTTATATCCATTATGTCCATTCTGATTATTCTACATCTGGCTTATAACTACACCTTTCTTCTTTTCCCAAGACTTCTCTGTCCTCAGAAGTCCTGCCTAGCCTCTTCCTACCTATTAACCATTCAACTCTTTATTAAACCAAACACAGTGATGTAAGGTGAAAAGGGCCAAGGAAAAAAATGCCTTGCCTGACTAGACCCAAAACCTGGGCCAAGGAAAAACACTCTAACCCTGACTTAACCCCAGGACAAGATATTGAAATCCCACCAATCCATGAGTTTACTCCATAATCAGGCTGCAGAATACCACCAACTCCTGAGAACAGAATTCCACCAATCCCTGAGCTTGCTGCTGAATCAGATTACAAAATCCACCAATTCCAAGACACTTTAGAAAGCTCTGTGATCCCACAAGAAATCTTATATAAAGTCTGTACCCTGTTTAGTTTGCTTCTGTATCTTGCCTGCGTTTGCTACCCTCATGGATTCTTTCTTTTCAAATAAATACTTTGAGTGAGGTTTGTTGTGGGATGTGACATTTTTCACTGGGGCCAGAACAGAATGGAGTGGAACAGAATTGTAATATTTTCATGGGGAAACTTTCCCCTAGTAGAGGAGAACTGTAACAATTTCACTGGGAAAACTCTCCACTGACAGAGCAGAATTGTTACACTTGCATTAGGAAGACCTTTCCAAGGAGCAGGGCTGCAAGCTGCTATGCTTTTGGTGACTTCGTGATATTCCCTGGCTTCTAACTGCCAGGATTTCTCTCCATCTGAGCTGCAATGCTTACAAGTAATATATCTTCATACAGTGTAAAAAAAATATTCCACAACATGTTCAATGATAGACCTTGCCCTAAAAATAATAATAATAATAATGTGAAGAATAAGTGAGGAAGACACCAGATATCAACCCTTGGCCTACCTTTAACTGGGGATTGCTTATAGTTTTAGAGGTTACTCCATTATAATAAAGGCAGAGACCATGGTAGCACCTAGGAAGGTAGGCATGGTACTGGAGAAGTGGCTGAGAGTTCTAAATCTTGACCCATAGGCAAAGAGAGAGACTCTCAGCTAGGCACGGGCTTTTGAAACCTCAAAGCTTACCCCCAGTGATAATCTTCTTCCAACAAGGCCACACTTCCTATCCTTTGAATTTTCTCAAATAGCATCATTCTTGATGACTAAGCATTCAAATATAGGAGCATATTGGGGACATTCATATTCAAACACCACATTTGAGGAATTATCAGCCAAAATGTATTTCAAAAATTGAAGAATATTCGAAGACAACAGTAATGGAATGGCCAAGTTATCCTTCAATGGTAAGATAAGTTAGTACAGGTATCAACTAATAATACAGTCAATCACTTCAGCAGAAACAAAAAAGAGCTATTTATACATGTATGTTATTATTCAAGGCAAGGGAGAGATGACCATAAAGGTGATTTGAAGACCAACAAGGCTCCCTGATCAGTATCCAAAAAAAAAAAAAAAACAATTCTTAGTTTTCACAGGCTTGATGACCTCTGCCCAAAGTTGTTTGGGTTGGGCCAACTATGAGACCTCTAGAATTTTAAGACCCACCCAATAAGACCTTGAAAATGACTGTTACCCAAACTGATCTAGAATAATGGACCACTGCACAAATGAAGATACTATGATTTATTTACCACTATATTAGAAATTCTAGACCAAGAAATAGAAAGACATCTAGTATTCTGACATAAGGCTAGGTCGTTACTCCAAAATAATGAGATAATATATTTAACATACAAAAAATCCAAAGAACACGCACACAGAAATACAAGATATAAAGCAATATGCTTTTTGAGACTTATTTATTTTATGTGTGTTTTGTCTGCCATGTATGTGTGTAGACCACATACATTCCTAGAGTCCACAGAGGTCACAAGAGGACATCAGTTACACTGAGGTTGCAGATGAATGTACACCACCATGTGGGTGCTAGGAACTGAACGCAGGTCCTCTGCAAGAGGAACAAGTGCTATTAACTGTTGAGTTATTTCTCCAGCCTCAAAGCAAGATACTTTTCAGCTTCAAAGAGAGTAATATCAAAAAGAAAGAATACTCAGAAACAAAAATATTAAGTATATATAGCAGATAAGTTTTGATCAGACTTGATATGATGTTTGAGGGTATAAGTTCAATATTAATGAAGCAACATTACATATTAAGTAATATATCTGAATAGAAACACACAGAATAAGACTGTATGTTGATAGATGTACACATATTGAAATCAGAGGCTCTGCGTTCCTCCAAAAGAAAAGAGTCAACATTTTTCACTGAAACTCTTAGAATACAGTTATCATTAGTAATGAAAATTGGCTGCCTATCAGTGTGCTTAAATATCATCCACACACTTCGATGATGATATAGATCAGGATCTGCCAATTCAGCAAAGTCTACACAATAAATGCTTAAGGTTTTTGAGTCTTGAGTTGCTTTTTTCTTCTTAGAATTTTACAAGCTTTTAAAATATATTTTTAATCATTATTAGTATACAACCATTGAAGGGCCAGGTTTGAACACTAGGTCACAGTCTACTGACTTCTGACAGAGCTTTAAAGCAAATAATTGTTTTTGCATTATTATTATTAAATATTAATTATTATTGAATAATTGTGTGTGCATCCTGAGATGAAGAGCCAGGATCTGTGCTGAAGATACAGATGATAAAGATACATGTGGCCCCTAAAGCAACCAAAGATGAGATCATTGCTGGAGGCAATGAGGAAATAGGGGCCTGAGATAAAGGTTTGAGAAACTTCCTGTGTGTATACATGTGTGGGAATGTGTATGTGTGTGAGTGTGTGTGTGTGTGTGCATGAAGGTGCACATGTACCTGTGTGTGCGTATGTATGAAAGCCACAGATTGACACTGGGTTTCTCCCTTGATCACTTTCCACCTTGCTTTTTGAGATAAGGTCTCTCAGTGAACCCAGAGCTCTCAAAAAGTTCTAGAGATTCTCCTGTCTCTACCTCCCAAGTAGGGCGATTGTAAGTACCCACTGCCATGCCTGGGTTTTACATAGGTGTTGGGAGCCAAGTACAGTTCTTTATGTTTGCACGGCAAATACTTTATGGACTGAGTCAATTTTCCAACTCCAAGAAATGTATTTGTTTACAGTGCTAGCAATGTAATCCACAGAGCTATTAGGAATTAAATTCATAGCTCGCACATTCTAGGCAGTCACTTTACTGCAGAGTTATATCCCCAGCTAAGATTTTTTTTAAAAATGAAGGAAAAGGAACTTACAAAGAAGAGGCCAGAGAGCTGGAAGGAGAAAAAGTAGAAAGAGAATTGTACCACAAAAAAAATCAAAAAGTGCTGCTACAAATATTATGCCAGTTTTTAGCACAGGGCTGCTAAAGAGCAAGTATCTGGATAGTGCACATCGAATTTAATGGCAAGAAGGTAACCTGTTACCTTAAAAAGTCAAGTATCAATGAAGTAGGACAGAATCAAGTGAATCTCCACTGTCAACCCATTACCTTACACACCTTCCAAATGACTTTTGTACCGACCTTTCCTGCTTCATCCTACTTTACACACTCAATACCTCTTGTCAGAATTTTAGCAGTTGCTCCTATAGTTATTTTCTTATGTGGTCGCCTTTATAAAATGACTCTTCCCACAAGCAATACATAGTTTATCTTATGACACCTTCCAGAGTAACATTGCTGGAGTGCAGCACAGAGCAATCTGCTCAGAAAAAGAAATTTTTCTTCGCCTTTTTCAGAATAAAATCCAAATCCCCACACATTGCATTTAATGCCTTACACTGTTTGGTTTCAATAAGCAAACTGGATTAGCTACCCTTGAAACAGCTGAATTTACATTTTAAAATGACCTTTCAAACATGAAATGCTTGTCATAAGCTATCCTCATGAAGTCTCATCCATATGACGTCTACACATGAGCAAGACAAAGATAACACCAATAGGCATGTCAAAGTGGACGAAGGACAGACCAAGAGGTCTCAGTCCTACATGAAGAACTGCAGCCACTAAAGATTGCTCAGAATGGAAGAAACAGTCTCCAGCAGGGAAGAGCACAATTGGTTATGTAATACCAAATGGTCGTCCCAGAAAACACACACATACAAATAACATACAAACTGAGCAAGTTATATTGATAATATATGCAGTATATACATATCTGTATGTAATAACAAATAATTTTCAATAGAGGCCATGAGTTTGAAAGAAGGCAAGGAGGCATTTATGTGGGAGGATTTGCTGAGAAGGGAGGGAAGGGAGAAAATATGTAAATATATTATCTCAAATATGCATTTAAAGGATCAAAATTTTAATTATGAACATCTGAATCATTTTTCTCTTTAAAAATTGTTATTACATTGTTTACTTATTGGTCAAGCCTTCCACCCACACCTCATTTTCTGATGTTCCACACTTTCGTGTTTGAATTTCCACTCTCAGCATTCTTCTCTTTTGGTTAGCCTGTATTTTACTCTGCTCTCCTCCCTCTTAAGGCATCTTCCACCACAGGCCCACTTCTACTTGTCTGGTTTTCACATGTACTCCAGATTAAACATACAAAACAACAAATTCCAAGCTAGAATCCACCCATCAGACAGAACACACAGCATTTGTCTTTCTGGGCCTAGATGACTTCAGTACAATTTTTTTCTAGTTACATCCAGTTACCTAAAATTTTTATAATTTTTTTACTGTATGCATTACATTTTCTTTATCCATTTGTCAACTGATGGGCATCTTGGTTGGTTCAATTTCCTAGCTATTGAGAGTTGAACCACAAAGAAAATAGATATGCAAACTTCCCAACAGGAGAAATTTCTAAGCAAAGTACTGAAAAGCCTGCCAAGTTTTTATTAACTAATTATTATGCTAAGTTTCTGATCTAAAGATAAATATGATCAACTATTTACTTGTAATGTTTCAGCAGTTTGCTAACATTTTAAATGTGTTTCTTCCTCTGACCTTTGAGTATATTTATGGGAAATTCATGACTTAACACAGAAAAAGCATGAAGTACAGGGTTTAGCACAGAGTAGGTGGTCAGTAAGCACCATTGGTGCAGCTACACATATTACACGCGGAGTAGAAAGGGGTCAGTAATGTGTTCATGTGTAGCCAATCTTACCTTTTTAGGCCAACTGTTAATGTTGTTATTCTGTCCTGTTGCAACCCAGAACTTCTGCATCCTGCACCAAAAAATATGGTGATTACCCATCAGAGGATGGAGGACATGGCTGTAAAGGTGACATTTAATACACATTGTCTTTGGAGCATTTATGAGTTTTGTTGTATATAACCCTAGAGAGCAATTAACTACAGAGTCTTCAAGTTTGAGAAATGTGTTTCTTTCTCATTTATATAGACCCTCTAGGGCAAATGTAATGAACCCTCTCTAAGGAGAGGAGAAACAAACCTTTCCCATGTTCACTCCCAATACCAGTTTCCAAACACTTCTATAACTGACCCCAAATGTATATACCATCTGATTCCAGTGAAGCCTCTTAGAGATCTGAAGCTCCTTCAACCTTGCCGAATCTTTCCCCTCCATTAATCTAACCACTCTCTTTCTGTGTGCCAAGAAATATTGTGGTCCTTGAAAGCCAGCTTCAATTCCTTCTCCAAACTCATTGACATTTTGGATGATACAGCTACTAAAGTCTGGTTAAACTCTTTCAAAAGGAAAACTAGAGGCCAGCATCGGCAAAAGACGGAACAAGGGAGAGGGTAAGTATAGTCACCTGTGACTCACTCTCCATGACCACATGAATCTTACTTACAGAGTACCCTAGAGACTTACAAGCCCAGACACTGTCCAGGGTTTGTATTATGGCTTTGTTTTTTGTACCATTCAGTATTATCTACCCTTCCTTAGATTCCGCCAAATCAGTTTTGAGAGTTTTCTTTTTGTGCTTTTTAAAGGAAATCTACTTGATTTCTTAGAGTACTTTTATGTTGGCGGAAGCTATTGTTTGATGGTACAGAGATTTCCTACATGGCTTCTGCACCTTCTCCTGGGATCAACATCCTCCATAGAGTATTATAACTGCTGACTTCCCCTCACATGGCAATGGCATCCAGTGTGCAGCTTATGAATACTCTGAGTTTATGTTTGACACTGAACATGGTGTAGGTTAGGGAAGCCAAGGATGTCACACATCCACCACTGCAGTGTTTTACAGATGACTTCCTGACCGGTGCATTCTTCATGCTCCACCTCTTCATTCTTCCTCCCCAGAGCATTAGCAATTACTGACCTTGTTAATGTTTCCATAGCTTTGACTTTGTTAAAATATATACTTGGAATTATGTAATGTGTATGCTATGTGCTTCATTTAATTATTAAAAAAACAGTTTATAGCTCTTTCATATCTTTTAGAGACAATAGTAACACATCTATATTTTAGCACTATGCTTTTCAAAATGTCTGATATATACTTTTTTTTATTTCCAAGTGCTCTCATCTGTCATTTGTATGCTTGCATAAAATCTGGGAAAAGGGGAAGAAATTGATTGAATATTTCTAAAAAAATAAACCTTTTTTTCACATTTGATCTTTCTCTTATCTAACTCAAAACTGGAAGTCAAGATAGCATATAGAAACTGAAGATTTCCAATAAATCCTGCGATGTATCTCTGAATCTGGTGCTCACAGTATCAGTTAAGCGGGTAAGTAATCTCCCTGTCACAGTGTGTTGTTAACTGCTGTGTATAGAAGGACTTGGCATAATTCTGTACAGGATCTTAAATGACTGACGTTGTTGGAAGAGGGTAAAAGTGCTAATTTTGCTACTGTTTTTCTCCCTTCCAAACATCTTCTGCTTCCTATAATGATCACAGCAGCTTGTTTTTCTATTTTTCTTCCTCTTTCTCTCTCTTTTTCTTTCTTCCTTTGTTTCTTTCTTTCTGTCCAAACCAACACTGAAGCATGCAATGTAACAAAGAAGGTTATAGTCACTCCCAAAAGACAGACTTCTATTCAAATGTGTAAAAACAGAAATAGAAAAACATCAGTCATTTAAGATCCTGTACAAAATTATGTCAAGTACCTCTATACATATCAGTGAATAATACACTGTGACAGGGAGATTATCTACCTGCTCAACTGACACAATGAGCACCAGATTCAGAGAGACATGTCAGGACAAGATGCAGCTATGGAGAGAAAGCATCTTTATGTGCATTTGTGTGTGTGCATGTTTATATGTGTACAGTGCACATGCATGTGAGGACCAGAGGACAACCTGTGTTGTTATTTATCAGGCATCATCTACCTTGTTTTCTGAGATGGACCTATTACTGGCTTGCAGTTTGCCAACTAGGCTAGGCTGGCTGTCTGATCCCCTGTAGTGTCTTTTTAACATGAGTTCTTGAAGTCTTATTCATACCCTCCTACTTATGCAACAAGCACTTTATTGACTGGGTCATCTTCTGGCCCCTTTTGATTTTACCTCAATGTAGTGTTCAGCCCATCATACGTGTGTAACCACTTACCCATAGCACCTGTAATGTGGATGGTCATTATTAACCCAGGTCTTTCTTCCCCTTATCATTATAGTCCATGGGAAATGTGACTGTAACTAACACCTGGAACAGCTCTGTGACCATGTTCATCTTCTTGGGATTCTCAGACCACCCAGAACTCCATACCTTCCTCTTTCTGACTTTCCTGGGCATCTATCTTGTGACCTTAACCTGGAACCTGGCCCTCATTTTTCTGATCAGAGGTGACACCCATTTGCATACACCCATGTACTTCTTCCTTAGCAATTTATCCTTTATTGACATTTGCTACTCATCCTCTGTAGCACCCAAGATGCTTTCTGATTTCTTTCTGGAGCAGAAAACTATCTCGTTCTGGGGATGTGCTGCTCAGTTCTTCTTCTTTGTTGGTTTGGGCCTAACCGAATGCTTCCTACTGACAGCAATGGCATATGACAGATATGCAGCCATCTCCAGCCCCCTGCTCTATACTACCATCATGTCCCAGGATCTCTGTATGCGCATGGTGGCTGGAGCATACTTCGGTGGCTTCATGAGTTCTTTTATTCAGGCCAGTTCCTTATTTCAGCTTCATTTTTGTGGACCAAATGTTATCAACCACTTCTTCTGTGATCTTCCACCAATCCTGGCACTTTCTTGCTCCAACACATTTCTCAGCCAAGTGGTGAATTTCCTCATAGTGATCACAGTTGGAGGGACATCATTTATCATCCTCCTCATCTCCTACAGTTACATAGTGTCTGCAGTCTTGAAGATCCAGTCTGTGGAAGGCCGGTGGAAAGCTTTCAACACATGTGCTTCACACCTCATGGCAGTGACCATGCTGTTTGGAACAGCACTTTTCATGTACCTGCGGCCCAGCTCCAGCTATTCGTTAAGCAGAGACAAGGTAGTGTCTGTCTTCTATTCACTGGTGATACCCATGCTTAATCCTCTCATTTACAGTTTGAGGAACAAAGAGATCAAAGATGCCCTGTGGAAGGTGATGAAGAAAAAGAAAGTTTTCTAGCTTGTGAGTGAAAGCATGCTTCTCCACTTATAGGGGTGTACACAATGCACGGCACCATCTCCCCGTCTGCCTTGACCAAGAGAGATTTTATGTGGCCATATTTTTAAATTAGCCACAAAAATGATCCCTGAGAAAATCCAGGGAGAGATAACTGGAATTGGGTGGCATTTGGGGGCTATGGGGAAACCTAGTACAGTGGGAAAACTCCCTGGAATCTACAAGGGTGAACCTAGCAATAACTCCTAGTAATGGGGGATACAGAGCCTGGACCGGTCATCTTCTGTAATCAAGCAAGGCTTCCAGTGGTGGAAATGGGACACCAACCAGCCACAAAACCTTTGACCCACAATGTATTCTGCATGCAAGATGTACTGGAGCAATAGTGGCATATCACTTGTGGGAGCGGCCAACCAATGACTGGTCTAATTAGAGGCCCATAGCCACTGCCTGAATGGCCAGAAAACAGAGGCTGGACAAAAAAAAAAAAAAAAAAGTAAAAGTCTATGAAATGATTTTTAATGATATTCTACTATACTCACAGCCCAGAGCCTAGCTCAATCATCACCAGAGAAGCTTTCATCCCGCAACTAATGGGAGCAGATGCATAGACAGACAGCCCAACATTAGATGAAGCTCAGGGAAGCAGGCAGAAAAGGGTGGTAATAACTATAGGAGCCGGAGGGGTTGGAGACACCAGGAGAACACAAACCACAGATTCAACTAAACAGAGCCCTTAGGGGCTCACTGAAACTAAAGCATCAATTATATAGGTTTGAGCTACATTTTCTACATATTTTTATGTTTGTTTAGATTGGTGCTTTTTATGGGTCTCCTAACAGAGGTGGACGGAGGATCTCTGACTCTATAACCTGCTCCTGTGAACTTTTCTTCCTACTGGGTTGCCTCTTCTAGCCTTGACATGAGAGGTTGTGCTTACTTTTGTGGTATATTGTCATGCCATGTTAAGTTGATATTCCTGGGAGATTTGATCTTTCCTAAGGAGAAACTGAAAAGGAGTGGATCTTAGGAAGAAAGGAGTGTTGAGAGGGGTGGAGAGAGGGGAAACTGTGGTCAGGATATATTGTATAAGAGAAGAATAAAAAAGATGAGATTGGGCGCATTCAGGGTGGTATGGCCGTAGATGAGAAGAATAAAAAAGAAAGAAAAAGAAGCCTCTCTTGTCAGATGATCTTCATGATCACCTGCCTATTGAGTTCACCAATCAAAACAAAGGTGAAAGGAATTTTTTTATTAAACAATTTTAAATGAGGTAGCCCCTCATTTAATCTCTACACTCAGGAGGCAGAGGCAGGCAGATCTCTGTGAGCTGGTGTTAGCCTGGTCAACATAGAGTTCCAGTCCAGTCAGGGCTATATAGTAAGATGCTATGAAAATTTATAACAATGTTTATAATTTTATATAACAACTTTTATAATATTTGTTACAACTATCTGTTATTAGAAAATGTATACCAAATACAAAAGTTATTTAACCCAGTGTTTGTTACAATTTTTTGGTTCTATCACATTGTATGTTGGCTACAAAATGAAGAAACAAGATCTCATCAGGAAACCCAATCCACTCTGCATCACACAAGAAATAAGGGCAGAATTCTGGCACAGGTGCAGGTCTTCTGGAAATTACTGCTAACAGATAGCAGAATCTGACCATATCTGTTATGCACAGGTTAGATAAATTGTTAAGAAAGAGAGAGAGAGAGAGAGAGAGAGAGAGAGAGAGAGAGAGAGAGAGAAAGGGAAAAGGAAGAAAGAAAGAAAGGAAGAAAGAAAATATACTCCGTTAAACAGAGTCTACTTGTTGAATTCCCATACTGGCTGCTGAGTCATTCTCTAAGCAAATACTAAAGGACTTTATCCTTTGCTACGGATTCTAACTGTCTCAGCTATACCAGAACCTAACGAGCCTGAGTCAATGGCCCTGTGGTTTTGCACTGTTGTTCACCTCTCTCCACACCTGTCATCTATTGAGTCACAATGGCCTAGATTTCGACCATGTTGTTCCTTCAGCCATCGACACTGAGAACAAACTCCACTTCAGCTTCATGTCTGTCTTAACATAATCATACTTAACTCCCTTCTATCTGAGGAGACCCCTCTGAAATCTCTGTCCCTCCATCCCTAAGTTAACATGTGCAACACCATGAGGTGTATTTTGCATTTTCCATCATCTGGGGCAATATAAGTCAGGCTTTCATTTCCATATAACTGCTCTTTGGAGGGAAAGACATTTAAAGTAGTTTGTCTCTAATAGGAAGATCTACTCTGGTTTCTGTGTGTCTTTAGACACTTCCAACATACTCCCTTTTGCCAGCTAGGCCACCTGAGGACATCATGATACTATGCACTTCTACCTGCATCCTGACCATACAGCCAGCTTCCCAAGATCTGCTGTCCCCAAAATGACAGAAAGCAAAGCCTCTAGACTTGGATAGAGGGAGGAGAGAAAAGCCAGCAGGCATTTTGCCAACTTTTGGATGGTGTCTAATTACACAGACAATAGCAGACAAGTTCCACAAAAGAAAGCAAGGTCTCAACAAGCTTACCCTTCTCCTACACTGTACAGACCAATGCACTGACTTTTTAGTACATGCAAGTATATCAGCAATACAAAGATTTAATGTGATTTCAATTGTTCAAATAAGAGAACTGTTATGAGATTTTTGTACACTGTATGAAGATGTGTCACTGTAATTGATTTAATAAGGAATTGAATGGCCAATAGCTAGGCAGAAAAAGGTTAGGGGGGACTTCTAGGATAAAGGGGACTCTAGGAAAAAAGAAAAGTGGGGTTGCCAGCAAGACATGGAGAGGAAACAAGGTGCAAGATGAAAGAGAGGTAATGCCACGTGATAAAACAGATTAATATAAGTGGCTTGGTTTAACTTACAAGTTATAAGAGCTGGTTAGAAACAAGCTATAGGCCAAGCTTTCATTATTAACAGGTCTGCAAGTCATTATTTGGAAGTTGGCTGGTTGAAGGGGAAAAAGACTTTTTACAGATATTTTTCCACATTGGGAGGAGTATAATCAATGCATGGGGCAGAGATATGGCTTTCTCTGGTTTCCTGAATTCTCAAATTTAATTCCCATCTAAGACCAAGAAAATTTAAGTGGACTTTTACAAATCATATACAGTCATTGTTTGATATCCAAAACTTTCTACCTTGTATGCTAGTTAAAAATAAAGGGAAAAAAACCAAGTGTTAGAATGGGTAGATAACTGTATAGGTAAAAGTGCTTGCGACACAAACCTGATGATCTGAGCTCTATCTCTCGAACCCACCACAGAAGGAGAGTGCCAACTCCCAAAAGTTGTCCTCTGACCTCTACACATACACTGTAGCTTATACAAGTGCACACGTGTATATATACACAATAATAAATAAATAAATTTTTAAGTTAAAAATTAAACTGAGTCTCCATCTGACCCCCGAAGAAGAGACATGTAAAGAATCCAGGAGACTAAATCATTGCGCTGAAGAAACAAGCCCAAACTATTTTACTAATGGTGATAACCCTCAAACCAATATGAAGTGAGATTCATTTACCCCTGGCAATACCAATCTATGTGAAAGAAGACAACAGCCATTGAAGAACCTTCATATGGAGTTTGCTTTCACTGTGGCAAAGTTAGTCACTGGCAAAAAAGTGTCATTGCCTCAACTGCTGACAGTGAAGTCTCCAAGCTGGACAAGTGGGACACAAAGGAAGCTGACTACCAAACTTTGTCAAGATAAAGTTGCTTTTGGTCATGGGACACAAGTGCTGGGCTAACAGACATGTGCCACCACGCCTGGACTTACGGCTGCTCTCAGAAGCACAGCAATCCTGTTATCCCAGAAACACAGAAATCCTGTCATCCCAGAAACAGCAATCCTGTCATCCCAGAAGCACAGCAATCCTGTCACCTTGTCTTTGGCTCTGCTACTGGAGCCCAGCACAGTGCCTGACACACAGAGGCATACATGAAAATACTTGCCAATGGAATGAATGAATGGAAAAATAGATGTATGGTTGAATGCCTAATTGAAAAGACTCAAGAAAGTAAGAGCTAAAGGTGTTGGTGCCTGTACATGAATATAAGAACAGTAAAATATACAGAACATTTACCAGTTTATAGCAAACAGTTGATTTGTGTCAAGCTCAATACTTGGCCAACAATAAAATGTCCATTGTTTGTTGTTTTTTGAAGCAGTGGCCTCACCATACAGGCCAGGATAAGATCAAAGTTTTGATCCTCCTGCTTCAGGCTTCTGAGTGCTCAGGTCACACTCCGGCTTCTATAGGGCAGAGGAAGGGTGCTCAGGTCATACACACACCATTCTATGCGACAGAGGAACGATGCTCAGAGCACAAACACTCCATTCTATAGGGCAAGGGAAGGATGAGCAGATCACAAACACTCAAGCTTCTATAGGGCAGGGAAGGATGCTCAGGGCACAAACACTCAAGCTTCTATAGGGCAGGGAAGGATGCTCAGGGCACAAACACTCCATTCTAT
>PVIH01013545.1:35464-58057 GCA_004025045.1 Sigmodon hispidus
CACACACACTCCATTCTATACGACAGAGGAACGATGCTCAGAGCACAAACACTCAGTCTTCCATAGGGCAGGGAAGGATGCTCAGGGCACAAACACTCCATTCTATAGGGCAAGGGAACGATGCTCAGATCACAAACACTCAGTCTTCCATAGGGCAGGGAAGGATGCTCAGGGCACACACACTCCATTCTATAGGGCAAGGGAACGATGCTCAGATCACAAACACTCAGTCTTCCATAGGGCAGGGAAGGATGCTCAGGTCACACACACTCCATTCTATACGACAGAGGAACGATGCTCAGAGCACAAACACTCAGTCTTCCATAGGGCAGGGAAGGATGCTCAGGGCACAAACACTCAAGCTTCTATAGGGCAGGGAGAAGAAAGTAAACATTGCAGAGGAATCAAGATGCTTGGCTTCCTCAGAAAACTGAGATGTGAGTCTGCATGATGATGAATGCAGAAGACATTGGGACAATGATGAGCCTGGGTTGTTCACACACATACATGAACAAATGTTTATATTCTTGTTCATGTGTGTATGCACAGGTATGTATCTGTGTTTATGGTATTCAGAGGTCAACATTAGATATCTTCTATTAAATATCTACCTTATAAAAAAAATTTAAACCATCAGCTGAATTACTGATAGTTTTCTAGGGAGAACAAGGCTTTTATCTGACCCAGTGGCTGCTTCACACAGGTTGATCCACTCAGGAGGAGTGCTTACTATTGATATGCCTGCCAAATGGCTTTGAAAAGATGAAATGCTTTCTTCTACAAGGGGGCAGATCACAGTGAAACATAAGGAGCTTATCTATCCTAGCCAATTTTCTCCTAAAACTGAAATCCCATAAGTTTTGCTAACCATCATAGGACAGACTGAGTCAAAGAGCATAAAATCATGAGAATTCTTTCAGTGTAGGCTCCCCTTCTAGGAGAGATATGAATAGAGTTCTACATACCTACTGAGATATCTAGGCTTCTTTCACTATCACTCACCAAATGCTGAACTGAAACACCCTTCATGATTCCAAGGACCTCCAGGCCAGAAGGGACTCACAAGAGGCAACAAGTTTTCCAGAATTCGAATCTCAGGTTAGGGCTCTGTAATGATGTTCCTAGCCCATGCCTGGATTTTTTTTCAGGACTATTGAAAAACAATATTATTATTATTTTAAATGTTTTAGAAATAGTTTAATAGACATTATGAATCTTTGTTATCAAATGTCACACACATACTAAGGGAACATCTATTAGAGAAGCATCTCAAGGATCCCAGGACCAGCAACTAAATCCCTGTGCCATTTTTCCCTGTCCTTTAAACTGCCACCATTATAACCACTTGTGGTATAGTCTATGTCAGATTTCTCTACAGACAATAAACTCCATGAATGTAGAAGTCATGCAGTTTATCTGATACCCACAAAGTACTAAATGCATGTTATGATTAATCATTATCAGTAATATAACCAAATTGTGATATCTGTCACATGAAACTGGCTGTTTCAAATGTCTGTACATGGATGTGAAAGACTTTGCACAAGGGCCAGTGCTGATCTAACCCAAAGAAGTGACTTATGGGGATTGTTTCAGGCTTCCCTGAATACATTTTTATAGCGTCTTTATTGTCTTCTCATTGGGGAGGGAGCAAAGAGTCAGAGGGAGAAAGCACATGCATACACGTTGCTTAGTAACTTTTTAATAACTCCCATTGCATCTGTAAGAGCAAACCTTCTCCATTGAAAATTACACTCACTACAAATATCTGACACAAATCCCTATGCTGACTATTATATTAGACTTCTAATTTGGTGTTGGGGGAAGATTGTAGGTTGTGTTGTGTGTGTGTGTGTGTGTGTGTGTGTGTGTGTGTGTGTGTGTTTGGGTGAAGAAGGGAAGAGTCTTGACAATGAAGAAACTGGCAAGCTTGTGTTTCTAACACAAAGGTAAGTGAGAGCATCCTAAAGACTTTTAAAAAATGTGATTTATGTAGTGTACAGCCTTTAGTCACTAAAAAGTAATACACCCATTAATAATTCAAATATATCTCATTTTGAAATATAAGTTTAAAACTCTTAACTAGGTGTGATAATACACATTAATGATTCCATTACTGAGGAGACCAGCCTTTTCTACATAAAAAGTTTCATGCCAGCTACAACTACATAGTGAGACCCTGTCTCAAAAACTAAAACATACATAAGGAAAAGGTAAGATTTTTAGCATAAAACATTGTACTTCTGAAGACATATTTAAATTAAAAGGTAATTTTTTGTCAAATTTACTGTATGAGTATCTACTGAGTATCTGTAATATTGAGGATATTAATTTCCATGGCCCTTTTCTTAAGATTAAAAGATAGCTTCAGCAGGAAGAGGAACTTGAGTCATAATGAGTCACAGTTGTCATGACACTGGTGACTTACACTTGTATAAGTCATGTGAGTGCCCAAAAGCAGACAGACCCTCACTGACCCTCACAGTAACACCAAGGAATAGAAGATGTAGTATAAGATCCAAAATGGAGTAAAGAAAAACAGATAATTGTTGGGGACCTACTACAAACTCATATCCATTAGCTCATATATCTGTTCCAACAGAATTATTGAATAACTGATGTATGCTAGGAGGATACTACCAATTCAATAAATATAAAAAAGCTACTTCAGGAGCTTTGAATTTTAAGGGGAAGGTTAAAATAAATATGGAAGATGCTGGACTGCCATAAGTAAAACCCACTGTGAAGAAGTTGCCAGGCTTCTCATTTTGTGGAATAATATTTCAAACTTTATAGTAGCTAAGTTGCTCAAGGTTAAAGTCAAAATGTAAACTACTTGAACATGACTACAACAGCTTAGGGCAAGCTGCCTCTAAGGCTGAACATGCAATCCTGAAGAGACCATGTAGAATGACCATCATTTGATCCTGACTTGTTCCAAACTGCATCTAGAGCTTTCTGAAGTTATTGACCACAAATACAGGTAGAACCCTATTACTTCAAAGAAAGACAAGCTGCCAAAACTTTGATCTGAGTTCTGAGGGAACAGAATGGACAGGTCCCGGGTTCTTCTCTGAGGTAATGCTTCACAGAGCTTTAAGAAATGAAAAGAATCCAGGTGATAGTGAAGCTTGCCTTTAACCCCAGCAGAGACAAGTAGATCCCTGTGAGTTTGAGGCCAGCCTGGTTTACAGAGTGAGTTCCAGGACAGGCTCCAAAGCTTCAGAGAAACCTGTCTTGAAAAACCAAAAAAGAAAAAAGTAAATAAATTTAAAGAAAACTTGGAGCTGACTCCTTTCCCCACCTACCAGGACCTTTCTTCATTAAATTGTATTTCTTGCAGCAATTTTATAAAAACAGAAATGAAAATATACAATATCAGAGCTCAAATCATTAGAGAAAATATTTTACTTAGAATGGTGTGTGTCACTTGTTTTAAAATCACAAGCTATTTTAATTTTTTACTTGGTTTTTTAATATGACATAAGACAATGTAAATTTTAATGGAAAGTTGCTAGAATCAGATGTGGAAGTACACCTCTAAATCTCAGTGCTTGGGAAGTTAAGACAGGAAAGTCACAGGTTCAATAACAGTAAGAACTACCTACCATGATTCTATTTCCAAAAACAATAATAATAAATTAGTCACTGAATTAGTTCATTAATTTATAAAATTGTCTAAATAAAATTACTCACAGATAATAGCCTCACCTATTGAGATCTACATCCTTTCAGACTTCTTTTTTTTTTTTCCTTTCAGACTTCTAAGCATCTAGGTCTTTTTTTTTTTTTTACCAAAATTACATCAGTTAATATACTGAGTATTTTAGCCTATCAATAAAGTATCTTGTCACAATTCTACACTGTCAGTCTGAAAGTTGGCAAAATCTAAACTTTACATTATATAGAACTTATTGGGCCAACTTTTAACACCAAGCATTAACTTAAATTCTTATTTCTTCTATTTCACACTGCCCTATGAGGAACATTTTTTGTCTTTATGGCCCTACACTTTGAGTTTATTTATTCTTTAACCTGAATTCCTAAAGCACAGTTTCATACTAATACTGTTTGCATACTTTAAGTTTTAACACATATTTTCAAAATGCTGTTCCTGGGTATTCAACATATTTGAAGTTATTTCTTTCCTCATATTTATATCTAAATAACAGACTTTTCAATATTGGCCAATAGTCTTTGTAAAAATGATATCTGATTACAATTTTAACATGCATTCCTTTCATTAATAGTATGATTAACCATCTTTTCATATGTAGGCTGATCACACATCTCTGTGTGACTTAAGATTCATCTATAAAGTGTCTGTCTTGTCCTCTTGATTTATAAGAGTTCTTCATTGAAGATATTAAGAATAGGTCAACATAGTTGTACATACCTTTAATACTACTACTTGGTAGTCAGGGGCAAACAGATATCTAGGATTTTGAGGCCAGCTTGTTTTTATAGTTGATGTCAGGCCAGCCAGGGCTGCATAAGAAAGACCTTGTCTCAAAAACAATAAAGATTAATAGTTTGAGTGAGGGATTACAGATAGTTTCCCATTTTTATTTATTTAATATTTAATTATTAGTATTTATAATGGTTTTAAAACCATAGACATTATATAGTAATTTAATTAAACTTATTTGTCATTAATGTAATTTTTATATCCTTAAAACTCTTGTATAATTTTATGTATATATTTATTTATTTTTATGTGTATTAGTATTTTGCCTACATATATGTCTATTTACTACTGTCATGCCTTGGTGCCCCTGTTGCCTATAGAGGCTAGAAGGAGGCAGCATATCTCCTGGCAGTTGAATCACAAATGTTTGGGAGCCACCACATAGGTGTTAGGAATTAAACCCAGGTCCTCTAAAAGAGTAGCCAGTTGCTTTTAACCACTGAGCCATCTCACCAACATCTCCAAAAACTATTTTTAAAACTTTTACTTCACTTTTATTCTAATGTTTCCACTGTTTGAACATTTGACATCTATGGCTTTCTTGTTCTGTGAGAAATATGTAAGTGTTGCACTCTATTTCAGCTCTAAGTATCAATATGTAAAAAGAAATCGAACATTCAAGCACATTTAGAATTTAGGCTCTGTCAAAACTAGAAATTATATATATATATATAATTTCACAAATATATCATGTGAGTTTGTAAGTTGATTTCTGGAAATTTCTATTAAATATAGATTCATACAAAGAAAATGATTTACTAACTATTCCATGCTGCATTATTTGAAATGCAAATGACAGCCCAATGATCAATTTAAGAGGAACATGACACTTATGTGGCTCCTTCTCTCCTATGCTTTCAAAAAGTTTAACTCCCAATGCCATCTATCATTGACTTTCTAATCTCCCAAGACTGCTTTCTCACATAGCTAATGCCTTGTTCCTCTCAACCCTTTGTAACAAATGTGACTCCTGTCCTGTCTGATTTACACTGTACCAATGAAAGTCTCTCTCTTAGTAAAAAACATGTCTATCAATCTACAGAAGACCTGGCAGATCCCATAGCAACAGTAACAAGATACATGCAATAAAATAAAATGTAGAAAGAGAACTGTAGTATGGCTATGCATTTTTTAAATGAGGTAGGTAATTAAGCCACACATATGTTTTGAAAAGCATATGTGGTTAGTAACAATTTATGATTTTTCTAAGGTGAGTATTACTAAAATTTCCCTGTACAACTGAAACTAAAATTTCCCTGTACAACTGAAACTTCAAGTGAATTTCCCCTTGAACTTCACAGAGTCTCCCTTTTCCAATGTCATTAGGTGGATTTCCTAAGTTGTAGATATCTTTGATAAATGACAAAATTTCAAGTAAATTGTATCACCTGCATGTCTTACTGATGATGCTTAATAAATGAGTGAAGATTAAAGAAACAAATTACTTCAGAATATTGGTCACAATGAGGACCTTACTGAGTTCTGACACATTGAAGGAAAGTTTCTATAAAAGCATGCACCTTAAGCATCTGTCAATGAAAGATTCTAGAAATGTTTTAACTAAACTATGTAAATTAAAATAAAAAATAGCAATTTGCTTTTCTGTAGAAATATTTTTTGTGAAAGGAACATCAGGGATCTAAGATACCCACAAGATTTTAAGTTTTATATGTATTCAGTTTTCTCAAATAAAAATGTTAAAGTTGATTCAATTTTGAGGTAATTTTAAAGAAAAAATATAAACAATTGTTTATGGAAATCTCTACTATGCTTTTGAGGGGAACTATTTTATTATTATTATTTCCTCTGTATTCTCATCTTTATTATGTTGTCTTCTTCACACTTAATTCTACTGTTTCAAATGCCAACTGTCCACCTCTACTCCTGAAGTGAAATTTGGCCATCTCAGAGATCTGAACTATCTTAGAAATATCTGGTACAATTTACTTAGAAAATGCAAATATTCTTATTGAAACTGATCTTATTTTCAAATGGTTCTTTTTTAATGTGGAAACAAAAGCTATGTTTTTATAATAAAAAAATTATTATAAGGACTGGAATACACATAAAGACTAGCTAAATTTCTCTTTTCCTAATTCATAATCTGGTTCTAAGCAAAAGAACAACTTTCCCTTTAACTCCTGTAGTGAGGAGCACTGGACACTGTGACACTTTATTGATCAGTTCTGATCACTAAACATTCTGGTCATTAAAGAGCCCTGAACATCCACTGCTGGCCCTCAGTCTACCAGGGGCCCTGTGAGTCCACAATGAGATCCAGGTTTCTGGTTTCCTAAAGGGCGGTAAGTATGCTGCCAGAGGCCTGACTCTGCCTTCCTGTAAGTCTGGAGGTGAGAATTAAATAGGCCCCTTATCTAATGGTGGAAGCTTTATCTATCCAGCAGGATGCTGATAAGCCAAAGTAATTCCATACCTTGATCTGAGTGGTGTATCACAAATCTTCTGGGTATTGTTAGGGATAGGGGATCCATGGACACTGATTAAACATATCAAGATAAATTTTTGGACAAAACCATTGCAATGAGAAAGAAAGTTTGAGCTCAACTTCAGATACACCAAGGGTGGGTGGGTGGGTGTTTATAGCAATGATCCAATGAGAGTGAGAAGATTTGTGGAAATTAGAGAAAATACTAAAAGGGGATGTCGAGAGCAAAAGAGTCTCATTTAACTGGCTAAAATGAATGCTTGCTTCAGACAGGCCAAACACTCAGATACAAGAAGTTTGATATTAAAGATGAGGGATAAAGATTTTGTTTAGACACTAAGAGTAAAGGATTCTCATTAAAGGTACTCAACGGGTTGCTTGTTAAAACTGGGTTTGGGAAGAAAGGACAGAAAAGGACATGTCTGAAGGGCTGGTGGAAGAAGGCTCAGAGAAGCCTAACCAAAATCTAGTCAAGGACAATTATTTAAATTTAAGTGACAGCAACTGTGTAGATATAGGCAAGTCATGCACTGATAAAAGGATATAAGCATCAAAGAAAATCATAACCAGTCTGAAGATCCCACTGGCTTTACAGTGAAAGTCAAGATGAAATTGTGGGGTTCTGAAAGTTCTTGGCAATTATACAAAGACAGTTATCCTCACAAGGCAGAAGACAAATCATAGGTAAATGACCACAGCATATGGCCCTCTCCCTACCCAGAATAAAGGCTAAGACCATGACGGTTCCTTTTACAAACCAGGGACCATCAGGATAAGGAATTTCTACACTAAAAATTGAAGACTCTGGTCTAGTTTTCCTACACAGTCATGATCATCTGAGTACTTTTTAAAGCCTAATAACAAGACAATATGTAACAAATGACATGTCAACGTCATGCTACAATACTCCAAATCCTAACATTTCATTTCCCTAGGTAGATGTGAAAGAAACTTATTCTAGTCATGGGCCAGACAAATCACACCAATGTGAAGGAATTCGTCTTCCTGGCACTTACTCACTATCGAGAACTGGAGTTCTTTTTGTTCGTGGTCTTCTTTCTTGTGTATGTAACAACTGTATTGGGAAACACCCTCATTGTAATTACCATCACCTCTGAGTCTCGTCTCCACACTCCTATGTACTTCCTTTTGAGGAACAAATCCATTCTAGATATTATTTTTTCATCTATCACAGTCCCCAAGTTCCTGGTGGGTCTTTTATCAGATAGAAAAACCATCTCCTACAATGGTTGTATGACACAGATCTTTTTCTTCCACTTTGCTGGGGGGGCAGATATTTTCTTCCTCTCTGTGATGGCCTATGACAGATACCTTGCAATTGCGAAACCCCTGCACTATGTAACCATCATGAGGAGAGAGGTATGGGTGGCCTTGGTGGTGGCCTCCTGGGTGGGTGGTGGTTTGCATTCAATTGTCCAGATAATTCTAATGCTTCCACTCCCCTTCTGTGGCCCCAACACCTTGGATGCCTTTTACTGTGATGTACCCCAGGTGGTGAAGCTGGCCTGTACTGATACCTTCACTCTTGAACTTCTCATGATATCCAACAATGGGCTGGTAACCCTGCTGTGGTTCTTTCTGCTCCTGGGCTCCTACACCATCATTCTGGTTATGCTACGATCCCATTCTGGAGAGGGACGAAAAAAGGCTGTCTCCACCTGTACCTCCCACATCATGGTGGTGACCCTCCATTTTGTACCTTGTGTTTACATCTACTGCCGACCCTTCACTACCCTGCCCATGGACACAGCCATATCTATCAATAATACTATCATCACCCCCATGCTAAACCCCATGATCTACACTCTTAGGAACCAAGAGATGAAGTCAGCCATGAAGAGACTGCAGAGGAGACTGGAGCCTTCTGAGAGCAATAAGCTAGGGTGAGCCATCTGTTAGAGTCCAGACTTTTAAGACTAATTCAGTTCTTTGCATCTGCTCATCTAAGAATAAGAGGGAGCTGGTTCTATATATCTTCTGTGTCACCATATGCCTTCTATGATATAAACATGAAAATCCATTAGAGGGAATTTGAAAATAAAATGAAGAGATGAGACCAGACAACATATACTATTTGACTTGTATAGAGGGAAGAAGTCCAGGAGAAATAACTGAAATCAATCCGATAAGGGCTACTCTGCTGTCATCTGTTCCTCTCATGCCAACCCTTCCCTTGCTTCACCACCTCTGATGCAGAATAGCACTAATACCCACAAAGTTAGAAGAGAATAAAGTATGGTTAATGGTATGAGGGGAGTAGTTATAAAAGTCAGCATTGCTGTAAATATGAATTCAATATTCCCTGTTAGCTATTCTTACATTCTTAAATATTCGTTATATATTTGTCAATTATTAAAAATAATATTACATAATAAATATTGTATTATAAATGCATTTCATCAATTAGTAAAAAAGGAATGATTTAAATTGGGTTAAATCTGGTGTGTGTGTGTATTTGTGTGTGTGTGTGTATATATATATATATGTATATATGTATAAATCTATGTCTAAAGCCAAGCAGTGTTGGCTCATGTCTTTAATACCAGCGGCAAAGGCAGGTAAATCTGTGAGGTCAAGATCAGTCAGCTCTACATAGTGAGTTCCAGGACTCATGACTACACAGAAACTCTGTATAAAAAAAAATGTGGTGGTACATTTATACAATGGAGTACTACCCAGAAGTTTAAAAAAATGGCATCCTAAAATTTGCAGGTAAATGGATGGATTTGGAGAGTATTATTCTGAGTGAGGTATCACAGGCCCAGAAAGATAAACATGGTATGTACTCACTCATAAGTAGATTTTAGACATAAAAATAATATCCATGTTGTAAACCATAACTCCTGAACAGCTAGGTAACAGAAGAAACTTAAGAGAGACATCCAGGGATTCCCCCTGGAAGGAGGAAATAAAGATCTTCTGAGTAAATTGGAATCATAACAGAGAGTGAGCAAGGGGAGATGGGAACAAATTATGACAGAAAGAGATTGTTGAGTGAGAGGAGCAACACAGAGGGAGAAAGAAGAAATGGCTATCTTGATAGAGGGAGTCACTGTGGAGTTAGAAAGAAACCTGGTGCTAAGGAAACCTCCAAGAACCCACAAGATGTCCCTGGCTAGGACTCCAAGCAATAGTAGAGAGGGAACCTAAACAAGACTTCCCCTATAATCAAATGAATGACCACTCTAATTGTTATTATAGAACCTTCATCCAGCAATGAATAGAGGTGGAAGCAGAGATCCATAGCTAAGCACCAGCTCCTGGTCCAGCTGAAGAGAGAGAGGGGAGAGAGTATATGAACAAAGGTATCAGGATCATGAGGAGGAGACCCACAGAGATGGCTGACTGAAATAATCACTGAGGAATTAACCTTCATGGAAACCCTCCAAAGATAGACAACTGTCAAATGGTGTGGGCAGTTTGTGGAGCCTCTTGCAGTAGGATCAGATTATATTCCTGGTGCATGTAGTAGGCTGTCAGAGCCCATTCCCTACAGAGGAACACCTTACTCAGCCTTAATACTGGGATGAAAGACTTGAACCTACCTCAACTGGATATGCCAGACAGAGTTGACCCCCCCTTGGGACTCCTTGCCCTCCTTGGGAAATGGATGGAGAGATGGCCATGGGGGAGACTGAGGGAGAACTGGGAGGAGGGAAGAAAGGGGGATCAGTGGTAGATATGGAAAAAATTTTAAATAAAAAAAGAGAAAAGAAAGAAAGAAAAACTATATCTAAACCAGCTACTTCCTATTCTTTATTTCACTCGGCTGACCTGTCTTCTGAAATTAAGCTTTGGGTTACATGTGCAGTTTGTAGACATACACTTAGCAAATTCATGACATCATTTTATCTCAGTCTCAACTTCCCTTTTCTCTCTATCTGTTCTTTCTATTTTCTCCAAGAGTTGTGCGTGTGCATGTGTGTGTGTGTGTGTGTGTGTGTGTGTGCGTGTGTGTGTGTGTTCAAGGTCCTGTCTTCAACAGGTCTTAGGACAATGACCACAATACTGTAGGTCTATGACTGTAACAGCCAAGCCCTGTCTGGAAGACAGCATTTCACAGTACTCTTCCCTATCCTTCAGCTCTTACATCCTTTCTGTCACCTTTTCTCTGGTGTTCCCCGAGCCTTGAAGTAGGTGTTATTGGCATCTTCTTTAAGGCTGAGTATGCAACAAAGCCAGAACTCTGACTCATCCTCTACATTTCTTAAATTTCTATTCCTTAATAAATTTTATTAAATATTCTTCTTGATGGCCACGACAAAGAAATTTACTACCAAAAATTTATTATATATCTCTTTGTATACCAATGTTCATTGAAGAGCCACACATTGCTGAAACAACTTGGACTGTGAAGTACATTCCTTTATTGGAGGTACTGCTATATGAAATAGCAAGCAGGCCTAATATCAAGGCTCTATCCTGACTTCCCTGAATTATGGACAGTGGCCTGATATCATTAGCTGAGTAAACCGTTTCCTCCACTAATTTACTTTTGGTTAAGGTGTTTTATAACAGCAACAAAAATAAAGCTAGGACAGCCATATGGAAACTTACTACTTCATAATCCAATTAAAAATATGTTAGTTTAGAAAGGAAGAACAGAAATATTATTTATGGGTAGAGAATGATGCTTCTGGAAGTTATGAGTTATATAAAAAAAAACTCAGTGCCAAGTGGAATATCTCCTTAGAAGCTGTGTCTCAGGGAGCCACCACCACCCCCCAAAAAAACAGTACAAATTTCTTATCACTCTTCATAGTCTACCAGAACAAGATGATAATATTCTATTACTAGAGACACCATATGCCTTTGTTGCAAGATGCAGAGAAATCATGCTGGAACTGAGATGTAAAATTCCTCCCACTTTCTAGCTTTTATAATGCCAAAAAGGTGCAACACAGGCTGCTGAGGCAGAAAAGTCATTCACAGCCTTACTCAGCTTTGAACTCTATGAACTATGACACTAAACCTCCAGGAAAGATGACCCCACTGGTGCAATAATGGCATGACTGTTATGGGAATTAACCAACATTTCTATGAGTGGATTTAATCCCTAGTCAACAGGAAAGAATTCATGCATGGTACTGTAAACTTTGTCAAAAACAAATGGCTTTGTGGGGGTGAAGTGTCATAACCTTATGGGAGAAATTTACCGCTGGTCAATGGTACCAAACTACCTTCTAATATATATATGTATGTGTATTAACGTTTGTATGTATATACATATATATTGCACATATTAAATATATATACATATATATTACAGCCAGTCATAAAGAAGTTTCTTTTGTCTTGAATTGTACTGAATGCAGAGAATTATGGCTGCTCAAGATAATAAATAACATTTGACTCTTCTGGCCTAAATAGGATATTTATATAATCCTCCCTCAAAAAAGCTCATAGGAATTATGGGAAAAGGAAAAAAAAGCCATGAACACCAGATCTGGAGAAAGGTTTTGAAATACTATCTTCTTGGCATTGAACAGCCATTCCAGTCATGATTCTGTAACTGCAGTTATTTGTACCAGACCTGCACAAGACTGGGCTATAAACAAATAATCATGGATTGAGGAGCTCATGGGACCCTATTCCTCCCTTCTTAACTATAGGCTAGTGATGGATTTTGGAGAGAAAAGGTTGTGGCCTTCAGTTGTATTCCCAATAGTGAGCATACCAGTTTCCAGTGGATAATTCCACGCTCATGATCACACAGAGATCCCTGATTAAACTCAGTGAGACACACACACACACACACACACAAAAAAAAAATGCTGTTATGGTAGAAAGGAGGGGTAGCTGACAAGGGTTGGAAGGAGACTAGAGAGTGTGTGAGAGTAATCAGAATACATTATACACATATATGAATTTCTCAAAAAAAACAAATAAAAAAATTAAAGAGCAAAAAAATCTGGACACTTTTACATGCATGCACATGAGTAATTTGAAAGTAATTATCTAGAAACTCTCTAATAATTCCCACTGGGACCTTGGTACTCAGAAGAATGTCCATTCTATTTCAGTGCTCACAATCCAAATTCCCTTTGCAAATTTTCATACTAAGTCTGGGGTTCATAAAACAGTGCCCATGGCAAGAACAGTTTAAGATAGAAATACAGTCACAAAAATGTGACTCCCAAGATCTGCACTTCCAATGTAAAGGCTAAAGAGATTACATTGAAGCAGGCCACAGCTAATCTTCACCTACAAAACACGTTTGTCTCCATCAACTACACTGAGGCCTAGAAACCCAGGCCTTGGTAATATGCATTTATAGTTGAACACTGAAGAATTTAGGTAAGAACAGTGCATTGCTGGAGTATGGAATGCTATAGACTGCAGAATATTGACTGTGGCTACGATGCTAAAGAAAGAGATGAAGGTTTAACAGTTATAAATAGAAACATGGTGTTATGTATTAGAAAGTCAGGAATGCCTTCAGGAGAAGAAGCAACAGACATGGATGCAACACTGTAAAAGAAAAGGAAGGTATATGAGAGAAAAATAATGGCAAAGAAAGAACAGGTTTTGTTCCACTTTGGGGTTTAGGATAATTCTTGAGGATCATGAAAACTTTCTCTACAAAATATTTGCCTCCTCTTAAAACCCTAAATTCTCTTTTTAAACTGTGTCTATTTCTGAGGTAGATTCATATGCATACTTTTCCCATGGCTGAGTCTCCTTGACTTAAAGCATAAGCAGCAACATTCCCAAGCACACAGATCCAGCACCCAAGCTTTTCTTTCCACTTCATTACTTCTCATAAGTTGATTCAAACAAAAAGAACAAGTTGGCTCAAAGAAGTTTTATAGTGAGGCATTTTACATTTTGTGAACATGTCTGTGTCCAGTTCTTCCTTGAAAGACAAGGAAGATGATGCTTTTAGGAAAAAAAGAAAGAACTGAGTTGAGAGTCTATTACATAGTAGTGAATTTACAAACATTACCATATTTGTTCTTTATACAGATTCATGAAGTAAGTGATATGCTTTCCCAAACTACAAAGAAAACTAGAGAAACCTAAAGAATTCATTTCAGGTAAGAACAACAAGTAGAAAGAGACAGAATTCCAAGCCAGTGATGCTTAGTTCCTAAGCCCTTGACTTTGTCCTGTAGGTAATACAACCAAGAAGCCAAGTATAACATGATTTTCTCAAGGTTAAAAAATTACTTTGTAATCTGCACCAGAGGAAAACATCTATATCTTTCATCTTTGAGGCCAAGGCAAAAAGATAAACAAATAGTTCTTAGGGTCTGGACCTGAAGCTCAGTAGTAAGATTATTGCCTTGAATATTCAAAGACCTAGGTTCAATGACTGGAGAGAGAAGACAGGTAGACTAAAATATTTATCTACATTATTTTTCAAAGTTATTGCTTTTCAAAGCTTGCCCAAGCATGGTTCCTAGCTGGACATTGAACTATATATCTGTATGAAGGTACCAGGTAATTAAGTCAAACTCAGATGATAAACCTAAATATTGCTCTCCTCTCTGAGTAAATGTTTGTCCTTTTGCCACCATCATAAGCTTCCTCAGACATTGTTAAGGAATTGAAAGTCAAAGACTGACTTCACAACTCACTTGCTAGGCGACTTCTAGCATGTCACTGAAGTCTATAAGAAATGGTATTTTTCTACAATTGATCTTTAATCTAGAACAGATTGCTCAGTCCTGACTGACCTGGAGAAAAATACAACCAAGTAAAATTCCCCTCAGTTGAGTCTACTCTGTCCTCCCCATCCACAACTTCACAATAAAAGGACAGACATGATAGCAAGGGGAAAGTGGTAACTGTCATTATGTCCACCTGTGATAGGCTGAAAGCCAGAAATTTTAAGTCCGAAGTTGAAATTATTATTTAATATTATTTAATTTAATTATTATTTAATATTATTTAATTTAATATTTCTTCATTGGAAGGGTAAAAAATAAAATTCACCTTACCAATGATCTACATCACCCTCATAATGTTAGGTTTGGGGGGAGGGGAAGAAGCAAGGGCTTGAGAAAGAGGGAGAAGATAAATCTTCAGACAGATCTTCTTACACTGCATCACATCAGTGTGATAGGGGTCTGAGTAAGAAGCTCCAGTCCTGTCAGACACAGGAAGATATCTGATCTTAAAGGTTCCTTTTTAAAGATTTAACTATATGTGTATGTTGAGACAGTATGAGCTCACATGAGTATTGGGTCCAGAAAAGGACATGAGATCTCCTGGAGCTGAGATTACAGGCAGTTGTGAGCTATCTGTCATGGGTACTAGGAACTAAACTTGGGTCCTTTCCATGAGCAGTAAATGCTCTTTATCTCTGAGACATCTCTTCAAACCCTAACCTGAAAGGTTTCTGCAGGAAGGGGAATTCCTGAAAATGAGGGGTCAGGTCTACTTAATATATGACCTGTGTTAAATGACCAGATAGAGAGCAGGGCATGTGTAGTTTAGAATACATGACAGGGGTCACTCTTATTCTGAACATGGGAGTGGGCCTTGGTTAATGTGTGACCAAAACAACTTGACAGCAATCAAATTTCCTCTGACCCTGGAGTGGTAGCAAACAGGATGTGCATATGCCTTGCTTATAGTCCTACCTGCTTAGGGCCTGGATAAGCCAGTATTTCCCTCCCTTTTCTCATATACACATATCTGGATCTTAGCTACTTTCTTCATTAATAAGTCCATCTCTACTGCCTTCTTGGTCATCTTTTTATGGTTGTTGTTTTAATCCCATCATTTAGAGAGAATACATAAGTGAAATTTAAAACTTAAAGGGTATCATCTGTGTAACATAGCATGTAAGAAGTGAAAGAATTCTATTTCTAATATGAAAGAATTTACAATTCCATAGAGATGGGGAGAAGAAAAAGAAAGTGCAATGAAAGTCACCCTTGGAAGTGCTTAGAAAAAGTCAGTAAAAAGGTTCTTACATAAATTATTTTTAGATTTGTGTGTCCAGAAATTGATAGGAGGTAGTAAAAAAAGACCCAGGAATTCAGGAGAAATTTGTCTAATTTTTATCCTGCCATTGACTTTCTACATGACCATGGAGATTTTATTTTCTTTTATTGTGCTCAATTTGATATCACTTTTCAGCCTCAGAATAATGCTAAGAAACATTGTATTTAAACATATGGCAGTTTTTAAAGCACTATCTCTTCGTGTTATTATGTTATTGAAGAGTGGTAATTTATTCCTGTGGCTTTAGTATAAATGATAGATAGACAGACAGACAGACAGACAGACAGAAGGACGGGCGGGCGGGCAGACAGGCGGTCGGACAGACAGACAAATGGATAGACAGGGCGGACGGGCAGGCAGATACCACACACACACACACATACAAGTGAGTACATATATGTGCCACTTCCAGGATATGGAGGTCAGAGGACAACCTGCAGAAGTTTTTTATCTCCTTCCCCATATAGGTTATGGAAAACTGAAGTCTTCGGGTTTGCCAGAATGTGCCTTTATATGCTGATCCATCTCACCAAACGCTTGATGTCTTTTATTAAACTATAGAAACAAGATGGAGTAAAATAGAGCTATTTGGATTTACAAAGCTGGAGCTTAGAACCTATTCTATGTGCCCTTATATAAGGCTCTCTTTCTGAATTTTTAGAGGCAAGTTTTAATAGAATCGACAAGCACACACCAAGTACAATATAAAAACAAATTGTCTAAACTACAACTAATGATAGAACTAAGGCAAGCAACATCAAGTGCTTTTTCCCAGGTAACAAAGCAAGTTTCTGAACATGCTGCTGTGACAAAGTATATGCCTATGCATAGTCTGTCTCTTTAGAATGCAAACCTTACTTAATTGTTTCAGTAATACTAGCATTTCTTTCAAAGGTGTGCACAGAAGAAGACATGTCATTCAATGGCACTGAGAAATGACACCAGGGTGACTGAATTTATTTTTTGTGGCCTTACCCAATCTCAAGAACTGAGCTTACTCTTATTTTTCTTTTTATCTATGATTTATATAACAACAGTGTTAGCAAATGTCACCATCATGGTCACTGTGACCTGGGAGTCCAACCTCCATACCCCCATGTACTTCCTGCTCCGCAACCTCTCTGTCTTAGACATCTGTTTCTCCTCCATCACTGTTCCAAAGCTCCTAGTAGACCTTCTCTCAATAAGAAAGACTATTTCCTTCAAAGGCTGCTTTACTCAGATCTTTTTCTTCCACCTGCTTGGTGGGGCAGACATTTTCTCTCTTTCTGTGATGGCATTTGATCGTTACATGGCAATCTTCAAGCCCCTGCACTATGTGACCATCATGAGTAGTAGAAGATGCATAGCTCTCATCGTGGCCTCCTGGGTAGGTGGCTTTGTTCATTCCATTGTACAGATTTCTCTCTTGCTCCCACTCCCTTTCTGTGGACCTAATGTTGTTGATGGCTTCTACTGTGATGTCCCACAGGTTCTCAAACTTGCCTGCACTGACACCTTTGATCTTGAGCTCCTGATGATATCAAACAATGGCCTGATCACTACACTTTGGTTTGTTCTTCTCCTTGTATCCTACACAGTCATCTTGACAATGCTGAGGTCACACACAGGAGAGGGCAGGAAGAAAGCCATCTCCACCTGCACCTCCCACATCACTGTGGTCACCCTGCACTTTGTGCCCTGCATCTATGTCTATGCCCGGCCTTTCACTGCCCTCCCCATGGACAGAGCTGTCTCCATCACCTTCACCATCATCATCCCTGTCCTCAACCCAATGATCTACACCCTGAGGAACCAGGAGATGAAGTCAGCTATGAAGAGACTCAGGAAAAGACTCATTCTTTCTGGTATAGAATAGTTCCATGAATAATTGTGAAAATATAATTCAGTCCTTTCTTGTTGTTGGGACTTGGCTATGCACAATCAACTATAGTAATATGGCATGTTTATGAAAGATCTGACTCATAAAATTGTTTGTAAGCACAGACATCAGCAGAAAGTGAATCAAGAAGAAGTAAAAACCTTTGAAGAGAGAATGAAAAAGGAAAGAATAAACACGAACTATAATAGAAGTGCCGGATTGCCTAGCAATGGTCAGGACAGGGTTTGATCTGAGACATACAGGGGTTAACAGGGTCATTTGTCTCAAAATTTCAGGTTCTAGCATCTATGTCTCCATTTGCTGGTAGTTATTCTATGACTTTGGGGGGGCGGCTACTATGAGTTAAGCACTGCTAGTGACTTTAGCCTTCCTTATTAAGTCAAAACACACGTGATTTAAATGGTTTTGAAAGAGTTCCAGCTGTCATTATTTTCCTATGACTCTGAAAGGGACTGTGAGCTTGACTGGCAGCCTGCCTTGTAAAACCTTGATATATAAATACATAAATGGCGAGAATCTGAAACTACTTATCTTACGTTTAACATTCACCTTGCACATAATTAATTTCAGTGTTGAAAAAAATAAGAACTTAAATCTGACACAAAAATAAATACTTTTGTTTTTCTTATATATGCTGCTTTGTGGCTTCCTTTACCATGGTATATTAAAATATAATAAAGTTGTCAAATTCACAGATCTAATTGTCCCTTATAATTTCAGTGTCTAACTAGAACCCAACCCATTTACTTATAGTAAATCCCAAATTTGTAGAATGGGAAAAATCAAAGACTTGTAATTTATTTCAAATTCAAGTCATTCTTAACCTTTTCCTATTTTGAGGATTGAGGTTGAATTTTTTACACAAGGTGTCATTTGTAGCCCAAGATGTCCTATAAAGTACTATCAAGCACAAGCTACCCTCAAACTCACAATAATTGTTCCGTCTCAGCCTCTCAGGTGCATGAATTATGGGTGTCAAAAGTTAGACTCAAAAACTTTGTGATACCCATGCATAAAAACACCATCGAGCAGTGTTTGAAAAAAATATCTTTATTCCAACTTCCAAAGCCTATGTATTGAGTACAGAGAGTCCTGGAATCTGAACTGCAGGTAATCATGTACAGAAGAATAAAAGTTATCTCCTTCTTGTATTTTTTTTGTATTTAGGGAGACAAAAGTAAATTATCCACTGAAATGTATCTAATAATTAGCACTAGAGATGATCATAACTAATATTAATTCACAACTCATATTAATTTATCAAAGACAGGTGGTTTTGTAAATTATTTTTGAGAGCTAGAAGATAGTACTGTGCACATACTGTATGTTGCATTGTTTCCTTGTAAGAGCAGCTAAAACTAAAACAATATTTTTATAGGAAGATGTGAGACTAGTCCCAAGAGGATAAAAGTATATACAAGGACTATGTGTGATGATGCTATATCAGATGAAATTGTATCACAAAGTTAGGTTAAGTAAGTACAAGATTTACTAGGAAGAAATTTTGTGCTAGAAAAATGACACATAAATGATAACATAAATGTGAAAGCTATGCAAAGCTTTTTAAACTGAGTAAAAATGATACTGAAAGCAGAAAGTAAATTCATGGTAAGAATAAAACAAAACTTCTAGAACTGAAAATTATAATAAACCAAAAACTAAAAAGAGACCACACATGAACAGAGATAGCACAATCAATACACTATAATGTTATTAATAGACATGGGGAAGAAAATGAATGAATGAGGTAAATGTTAAGTATGAGTTCCTAAAGAAAATAGCAGTAATGCAGAAGCACCATTTTAGAAGATAATAGTCAACAAATGTCCATAACTTATGTATTATACAGATGCTCAGATTTAAAATATATCAAAACAGAATACAAAGACTGAGCTGAAATGACTCAATTGCACAATTAAGCATGCAGAGAAAGAATTAAAAAATTGTTTAAAGTGGTCACTGAAATTACACAGTCTGAACTTGCAAAGCACACCTGCATTTAATCTCAGAAGAGCACAAATCCTGTGCCTCATGCTCACTGGACAGTCATTCTACCAATTAGGCTTCTTTCCAAGCTCCATTAATAGCTGTACTTCTTATTCTGAAATAGAATTAAATGAGGCTTGTAAAATACACTCTAGGACAGGAGTATAGTTCAGCCATACAGCATTTATCCTGCATGTATGAAACCCTCATTTGATTCCTAAAGTCAACAATAAAAACAAATCATAAATTAATCTCCATTGTGCATATTCCCCATTGTCTTTCCAGGTACTCAATGAAAACCATTGTACTGATGAGGTAAGGGTTACCTCACTGTTTAGTGCTGCCTCCCCACAGTCTCACTACATTAATTCCACTTTAATTTGAGTGGCTATTTTCTCCCAAAAACTCCTCATTCTCACAGCTGGAGAGATGGCTGAGTAGTGAAGAGCACATACTGTACTTACAGAGACCTCAGTTTGTCTCCTAGATCCCACGTTGTCCAAGGAAATCTGAGGCCTCTAGCATTCACATTTACCTGCATACACAGCCTACAATTAAATAAATAAATATTTGTAAGGCTCACCACTCTCTCACTACCCTTTTAGAGATAATACATAACCGGGGCTAATGATATGGCACAGTGAAAGGTATTCACTACTCTTGCAGAAGACCTGAGTTCAGTTCTCAGCACCAACATTAGATAGTTCACAGATCCCCATAACTTGATCTCCAGATAAGAATGATGCCATCTTCCAGATTCCACAGACATCTGCTCTCACTCATGTGCACACATTAATAATTAAAAATAAATAATTAAAATACAAATAATATTTGCAAGCAAGCCAGGGTCCAGTATTGGCTTGGGCTCAGATCCTGAGATGGGAAAGGGGCCTCAGCACAAGGAAAAATACTGACCACCAAGTGGATTGCACTCAAGTGGCCTAGAACAGCTTGAGCCATCTTTACTCTTAAACACAGTTTTTTTCTACCAGACTTACATGAACAGTTTTATTATTGACTCCTAGTTTTTTACTTTAAGAAATACATCATATTGTAAGGAAAATATTGTGATCATTATGAAAGACTCCATTGTTCCCCTTTATGCTTCCCCAAATGCACTTTCCAACCCTCTACATAACCTTATTCTAGACTTAGAGTTTAGCATTTTTACAGGCTTAACTAAATATCAAGCCAGACACATCCCGCTCTCACAGCACTCAGATCAGCTGGCAGCTACTTGCACTTAAAAGTTAAAAAGTAATAGTCATAGGTACAGTACTTTAAGGACAACAATATTCAAACCTAAATAATTCTTTTATGTCTACAAGATATGCTTTTATACAGTTTCCTTTTCTCCTAGAGGTCCCCATGTCTCAATCTCTCTGTAAAAGACACACTTTAATAAGGCATTTTTCTCATCACACTATAACATACTTCTTTCACCAATATAAGTTCCTGTGTATGGAAAAGATGAATCTATCCATCCCACATTTTACATTGCATTTTTCCCTATTGGATCATACTAGATCCTAACATGGATTCTATATGATTGGTATCCAAGGAACTTACTCTCAACAGTTAACACTTTGTGTATTCCTGAGGCTTTTTCCCTATTCTGTGTGTGTATGTATACCTCTCTTTTCCAGAACTGAGAGACATGGTTAATGTCCCAATTGTTGGTTTTGCATATGTACCTAGTTGTCTCTATTTAGTCAGAAAAGCTCCCAGAATTAGGAAATGTAGCTATAAATTCCAGGTAAAAGATTTGAGAAACATTAGCCTCTGCTGAATCTTAGGGGAAAATATTGGAGAAAGAACAGAATTTCCAGGGCAAATTACAGTTGTTGCATGTGTGGATGATAAAGTAAAACTAAAAACCACCCAAAAAATCACCAAGAAAATAAGAGAAGAAAAAGATCCTGCAAGCTGCACAAATTTTGCAAATTTCTATGCTGTCCCATGGTCCTTGCCAAGTGAGAGTCCATCTCCACAGGAGCCTTGCCTTAAGGAAACCCACTGAACAAATGTGCTGATCTGAGACTAGACTGCACAGCTTCTGACACAAGTGTTCATTGCAAATAGTCAATCGTCTAGTTTGAGGCCTCCATGAAGAGCTTTTATTTTTTTCTTTTATTTTTTTCTTTTTTCTCTTAAATTTTATTGGGAGGGATCGGCTGCAAGGGAAAAGGGAGGATACAAAGTGACAGGAAATGAATGGGATAAAGATACAAAGAATAAATAAAATATATACAAATATAAAAAGAAAGTCTTTTAAAAAGGAAGAATATATCACTATTAAGCTATTTTTTATTTTTAACTTTGATTCATTTTGTTTATGCTTTATCATCTAAAATGATCCTATAATTTAATTTTTGGCTTTTTGAGACAGGGTGTCTCTCTCTCTATGTAGTCCTGTCTGTGTTGGGACTCACTCTGTCAAACAGGCTGGACTTGAAATTTCAGAGATCTTCCTGCCTCTGCCTCTGTGGCGAGCCGCTTCTGGCCTGCAGAACGACGAGTCACCACACGCACGATTCTTCTCGGATCACACTTTATTGGAGTACAGCTCAGTTGTGAAATGGTGGAAAGAAGACCCCGAGCCTGAGATTCAGCCTGCTTATATAGGGAAGCCTGGTGCGTGATTGGTGCCCAACACAATGCCTCATTAACATATAGCCGGTGATTGGTTCAAAGTAGTACTCATTAGCATATGGCTGGTGATTGGCCCAAAACAATGGCTTATTAGCATATTTGAGGATTGCATCGGATAGGTCCTTTCTCAGTGCCTAATTAGCATCAGCACATCGGATTGGTCACTACTCGATGCCTAATTAG
>PVIH01013546.1:0-57955 GCA_004025045.1 Sigmodon hispidus
CATACTGCACTCCAAAGTGGCTGAACAAGTTTATACTCCCACCAACAATGGAGGAGTGTTCCTCTTGCTCCACATCCTCTCCAGCATAGACTGTCTTCTGTGTTTTTAATCTTAGCCATTCAGACAGGTATAAGGTGGAATCTCAAAGTTGTTTTGATTTGCATTTCTCTGATGGCTAAATATGTTGAGCACCTTTTCATGTGCCTTTCAGCCATTTGTAATTCTGCTGAGAATTTCCTTTTTAGTTGTAACCCCACTTTTTAAATTGGGTTATTAAGGGTTTTGGGCTCTAGTTTCTTCAGTTCTCTATGTATTTTCAAAATCAATCCTTGGGCACTTTTACGATTCATAAAAATCTTTTCCCATTCTATAGGCTGTTGTTTTGTCTTATTGTCTGTGTCCCTTGGCCTTACAGAACCTTCTCAGTTTCAGGAGACCCCACTTATTGGTTATTGTTCTTAGTGTCTGTGCTACTGGTGTTATATTTAGGAAATAGTCAGTAGTGACAATTCATTGGAGGGTATTTCTCACTTTCATTTCTATCAAGTTCAGTGGGTTTATGTTGAGGTCTTTGAACCACTTGGATTTTAGTTTTGTGCAGGGTGATAGATGTGAATCCATTTTCCTTTTTCTACTTAACTACCATCCAGTTATGCCAACATTATTTGTTGAAGGTACTATCTTTCTTCCATTGAATATTTTTGGCCTGTTTGTCAAAAATCAAGTGTTCATGGGTGTGTGGGTTAATGTCTGGGTCTTCAATTTGATTCTATTGATCCACCAGTCTGTTTTTATGCCAGTACGAGAATGTTTTTATTACTGTGACTCTATGAAGTCAGGGGTGGTGATGCCTCCAGAGGTTCTTTTTTTATGTAATGTTTTTAAAAATTGATTTCTTCAATAAATATGTGTTCATTGGAAACCTGTATTTAAACCCAATACTAATGTTCCTCTTCTCTATGAAAGAGTAGCTGTGCAAAAAGTTTCAAACTTTTGATAGGAACCAAAACTGAGGAAATGTTCTTCTCCAAACAATAAACAAAAGATCCTTGTTGAAAATGCAGAGCCTTCAGTCTCAATGACAGTTACATGATGTAATCACGGAAATCAGACACAAGTCTCCCACTGTGTGTGATAATTTACTTGCAAGGTAAGTGCAATTTTTTTTTATCTTTAGAGAGAAAGAAGTTAAGAAAAAAATTTAAATCTAATAGTCTGGGTTGCTTTTACTTTATTTAGATTGTTTACTTAAGCCCATTATACAACAAGCATGCCAAACTGTACAAAAATTGATTGCTATATCATGTTAAATTTCTGAAATCCATTAAAAATTTAGTAATTATGTACTTCTAATTGATATCAATTTGTTCCTTCTGAGTTAACATATTGAACTGAATATAATTGTGTATGTATGGAGAAGAGACAAATGTTTGAGCTATCAGCAGTTTCCATGGTTATCAGTAAAGATGACTGCTTTTTCTTGTGAATAGAGAGGGGTCTAGGTACTGGAGATTTTCTATCATGTCCATCTCAGTCCTTTTAATCTCATTTCCTCCTTATGGATTTCCTGTTTTTAGCCTAGAAGAGCTTCCATTGCAATTTATTAATTTCAGAAAGATGCTTGATTTTTTTTAAGTATTGGCAATTTTATAAAATGAGACTATGATTTTCTTTTTTTTCTTTTTATTTTGTACTTATCAAGAAAAACAGTAAATTGAATTTAAAATGCTGATAAGTTAACAATAACTATAAAGAAAATAAAAATCATAATCATGACTTATCAAGGGTGATAATGCAAACAATTTGCTACACATAAAATTACTTTGTGTTCAGCTTTCCCTGTGGATTTTTTTTTTCCTATCCCTGTACATCCCCATTCAAGGTCCCTTCCCCCTCTTGCCACATCAGGCCACCCTTTCTTTCTCCACAACTCCCCATCCCCTCCCTGGGCAGGCTGCAGACAGTCCCATGGTCCCACTGATCCAATAATGCTTAGTTCAGTCTCCCCTCCTGGCAAATCCACTTTCGTCCCCCCTCCCTCAAGAGTGAGGCAGCTGTTCCTATAGGTGTAGTGGGACCCTTCGGGTCCAGGGTGTTTCTGAGCCCAAGTTGTTTAGTGATTGTGGTTTGAAGCTTGGGCATGCTTGGCTGTTTTCTTGTTAATTTGTTTAGAGACCACTAGTGAGTGAGTACATCCCCTGCTTATCTTTCTGAGTTTGTGATACCTCGCTCAGGAGGATATTCTCCAAATCCATCCATTTGCCTGCAAATTTTAGGATATCATTTTTTTCTTACTGCTGAGTTGTATTCCATTGTGTAGATGTACCACAGTTTGTTAATCCACTCTTCAGCTGAGGGACATCTAGGTTGTTTCCAGGTTCTTGCTATTACAAATAATGCTGCTATGAACATAGTTGAGCTAATACCTTTGGAGTGTGACTGTGCCTCTTTAGGATATACACCCAGAAGTGGTATTGCTGTGTCCTTGGGGAGATTGATTCTCAATTTTCTGAGAAACTGCCATATTGCATTCCAAAGTGGCTGGACAAGCTTACACTCCCACCAACAATGGAGCAGTGTTCCCCTTTATCCACATCCTCTCCAACATAGGCTGTCATCTTGAGACAGAAAAGTCATATATCTCAAACCACTAAATCAAAACACACTTATTATTAGAACAAATTGAAATGAGCAGTGAAACAAGTTTAATTAAAAAATAAAATATGCAAAAACAAAACAAAACAAAATTTTGCATTCCCAATATGGGCATTTCTACCATTTCTTTCATTGCCTATCTTATTTTAATTTTCCCTGTTCTACTAAAATCTGTGTATTACTTTTGGTTTCTTACACACAGAAACACACACACACACACACACACACACACACACACACACACACAACCAAAATCTAAAGAAATACCCTAAGGGTGAATCATAAATAGATCTTGGGTAATATGGTGAAGTGAATTTCTGCTAGATAAAAAACATGCTTACATGTTCTTATCAATGCATGTAAACTAGACTTCTCCATGAGAAAGCCACAAACAAATTGTGATATGTTCCAAAATACAAAATGGCACTGTATGTTACATGTATGAGGACATCATGTTAAAATAGACTGGAGAATCTTATTTTTATGTTAGAGTAAGTATGTCTTCAATACATGAGAGTCCTGACATAATGTACATGAAAAATAAATTGATGCTGCCAGGCATAAGGAGTAGTGAATTCTGTTACAAACTAATGAATGGCAATATTCCTAGAATATACACCTAAATCCACAGAGTTAACTCCATATTGGCAGGTAAAATTTGAAGTACATATCTTGATCTGAAAGTGTATGTTTCTGGTTCCAAAAGTAATAGTGACCTACCTTTTTGTTCTAATTTCACATCTAGATTCCATGTCACAACCTCTGTTACTCTACATAGCTACAATGAATTAGCTTTTACAATTTTTTTTAAAAAAAAAAGTTTTGCATTTAGAATGTGAACAACTTAATCAATTAAGTCAAATTGAGTAATTTCTTTACAAAAGTGTCAATATTCATTATTCTTTGGCATACTGTCATAGTTATGTTTCAGAAATAATTTAAGGTATGACAAAGTAATAATGTCAAAACTACTTGTTTGCCTACCTACAAGATGTCCTGGGATAAAGGTTGGAGTGTCTAGCCAATGACTGGTTCAGCTTGAGAGCAATGCCATAAGAAAGAGCCCAACCCTGAAACTAGCTAGAGTGCCAGGACGCCAAGGATAAAAAGCCCAAAGACCTAGGATAGAACAAAACATGATTTGAAAAAAAGTTAAAGAAATGATTCCTAATGATATTCTGTTATATTCATAGGTTGGTGCCTAGTTCAGTTGTCATCAGAGAGGCTTCATCCAGCAGCTGATGGAAAGAGATGTAGAGATCCACAACGAAACATCAGAAGGAGCTTGAGGAATACTGTGGAAAGGCCAGGGGTTGGGGGTGGGGGTATGATTATGGGAGACATAGGAGTTGAGAACATCAGAAGAACAGAGCCTACTTAATCAATTACGGTGAGTACAAAGGAGCTCATAGAGATTGAACAGTAAACCAGAGAACCTGCATGGGACTAACCTGGTCCCTCTTCATATATGTTACAGTTGTGTAGCTTGGTATTTGTTGTGAAATATTTGTTTAACTGTGCAGAGATGCATTGCATTTGTTTAACTGTGTAAAGATGTGTTGCATTTGTTTGTTTTGTAGAATATTTAGCTAAGTAAAAACATGCTGCATTTGTTTAACTATGTGAAGATGTGTTGCTGTTTTATCTTGCCTGCCTAAGGTACCTAATTGATCTAATAAAAAGCTAAATGGTCAATAGCAAGGGAGAGGGTGAGACTTTCAGGCAGAGAGAACAAAGGGAGGAATTTAGGATCAGAAAAAAAAAAAGAATAAGAGATACCAGGGAGATTCCAGAGGACAGACAGACAGACAAGAAAAAAATCAGAAAAATAGAACATACAGAATGAAAGAAAGGTAAAAAGCACAAGGAAAAATATAGATGAATAGGAATAAGTTAAGCCATATTTTAAAGAGACAAAAGGAAAAGGCTTAGCTGAGGCTAAGCATTCATAATTGATAAGGCTCCATGTCTTTATTTGGGGGCTGGTTAGCAGTCAAAAGAAAATAAAAATTACAGGAGTACTTGTGGGAATCCCAACAGTGGAATAGTGAAGGTCTCTGACGCTTTTTTTCCTCCCAAGGTATTCAATAGTGAGTGGCTCTTCACCTTTATTATTTTATAAAATAAAGTCCTTTTTTTCCATGTATCCCCTTGCTCTCCCTCCCTTCCCCCTCCCAATCCCTCCAGGGTCAGCCTTCAGCCTCCCTCCTCCACATTTCTCCATTCCCTCCCCAGAAAGAACAACAAGTCCCAAGGTGGAGGTCTCTGATTCTGTTAGATGGTTTTGGGACCCTGTTTTCCATATTGGGTTGCCTTGCCCAAACTTGATAGAGGGGAGGTGCCTGGTCTTACTGCAGTTTAATATGCCATGTTTCATTTATATTTCTGGGAGACCTGCCCTTTCCTGAAGAAAAATGGGGGAGGAGTTGAAAGGGGCAAATTGAAGGTCAGGGCCAGGGAAGAGACTGGAAAGAGAGGGTATAGGAGAAACTGTGGTCAGTATATAATAAAAACAACAACAACAACAATAATATTTGTTTCTTGACAAGATAAACATGTATCAGAGAATGTCTCTTTGTATTATTCTTCCTTATAAAATAAGTTCGCATTTTTATTTCATGTCATGATAGCAGAATCTTGTTTAACAAGTTTCCTTCAAGTTTTTTCCTATTTTTTCCCATCGCCTTTACATTCATGTGTAGTGTATATTCAGTGTTTTCTCACTGTGAAAATAGAAGACTAATTTTATTCTCTTATTTTAAAAAGCACTGCTCCTCTTCTTTCTAGAAACCATAGATATGAAAGGGTATCGACATTCATCATAAAGAATTAAATTGAATGTATTATAAGATAAGCTGCCTAAGAAGCTTGGGGGATTTCTCAAACTGTTGTTTGAGACCAAAATTGCCACATATTATCATTATCATGATCTCAGAGACTATTCACTGAAACACAATATGTGGACAATTAGGGAGGACTTTTGTTCTTCCACTTTGAAAAACAGAGTCTGATTCTCATGCCTGAAAGGACTTTGCTATTCTTTATCTTTCCTGCTGTCTCATATTTATCAGCATGGTGTGGCCAGTCTGCGATGTAGCTTCTGGTTCTGCCTCTGCCCAGAGTATGTGCACTTACTTCTCTGTTCTCCAGCACAGCCAAGTGGATGTAAACAGCAATGTCATCCTTACCAGCATCTAAAATATTGACATACAAATACACTGTCAATCTTATAAAAGCATACACAAAAAAGTGTGTTTTATGTAAAGGAAAAGACTAGGTCTGATTATTTTAGGTTATATAAAAATAAAATCTAATTATCTAATATTAATAGGCTGTTTAGTAATAGGTTCACTGCCCTGCAGACACACCTACACTCACAGCTCTCCCTGCTATACCCTGATTGCTCTTGTACCGAAACCAGAGCATCAGAAGCAGCAGTGTTCTCATCATTATTCTGCTCCTTAGAAATACTCAGTCCCTGCAGGATAATTCACTCAGTCACTTTCTTTTCTTTCCTTTTTTCCCCCTTGTTAAATCTGTTAAGATCTGTTAAGATCTTCTTTCCTAAAAAAAAAAAAAAAATGCCTACAGCAGAACTGTATTTCACAGTTGGCATATTGATTTTAGTGCGCAGTTCCTAAGGATACCTGCACTATAAATGGTTGCTGTGTTCTATTATAAAATAGTGCCACTGGTTACACACATCTCTTTCCAACACTCTTAGTCTTCTTTGCTAGATTCTGTTGCATCATTTTTCAGGTCATCTGCAGCTGTATTCCTTAGTCAATGGGAGAATGTTTGTGTGTTACACATGCTGAACTTCAGCAGTGGTAATGTGGAAATCACAGAAAGCCAAAAGTCCCTAAGGCTTCTAGCTAGAGTGCAAAGAAACTTAGAATACACCACCTGGAAGAAACAACACTACACATACTGGAAAAGTTTTAACATATATTTAATTAATGTATAATTTACAAATGAGTTAAAGATGTAGCAATTCTGACTATACAAAAATGAGTTCAGATTAACAAATGAAAAGAGTTAATGGATTTGTGCTATTTCCCATTTCAAAGATGACATAGGAAAGGGTTTTCATTCTAAAGCTGCAATGTGTGCTCCAAATTGAACAGCTGAACAAGAAAGAATTTGAGGTTTTCTCTCCATATCCATAAGACCCTGCTGAGAGTTCAAAAATGTATGCATGTACAGTAACCTATAGGGAAATCATCTACTAAATGTGTTTTCTTAATGCTACCAAAGACTGACACACATCACTCCATTCCCTATCACTATTTGGCAGTCAAGACTAACTCTTCTCAGTGAGTTCTGAAAAGTCAACATATTCTTTCCTGCTTTGTGAATATTAACTTGAAGGTTTTATGGAAATATGTACTTAAAATTCCTTTTTAATTTTTGCCTTTGGCTAAGCATACTGAAGTTTTTTAAAACATTGTAATGAACCTCTATCTGTCACACTAGTAAAATTTAGACCCTCACAATTTTTAAGTAATGTAGTCATAAGTTATGGAATGCCACCTCATAATTAAAGAATGTCAACTGGGCTCCAACCCATGGATATTAATTAATTCTTATTTATTGCATCAAATATTTTAGCAAATAGAATTAATTGTGAGTGCACATGAAGAGTATATTAAAGTCCTTGCATCTAGAAGACGATTGCTAACATCTATGATAATTTTCTTGGACACCTAGAACCCTAACCCACATTAATGAACCCTCACATTTTTAATGTTTGCTTTTTGAAGTTAAAATATAATTGGTTTAGCTTCCTCTTCCTCTCCTGTTCTTTAATGCATACCACCTTGCTCTCTTAAATCCGGAGCCTCTATTTCATCTTTGTAAGGGCAATTCTGTTCTTCACATTTAAGATAAAATTTACATTGTGTTTTCTGTCATTTTCTCAGAAGCCCTAGCATGACCATGAGATCACATATATGAACTTGCTTTAATCGTAAAGATGTATCTGAGAACATTAATGAGCCTGAACCATGAAACATTTATTTTCAAGCTATAAATAGGTGCTTCTGGCTCCCAGAAGCCATTGGTCTTACTTCGAGTTTTATTTCTATGAAGAGACACCATGACCATGGCTATTCTTATAAAAATATATTTAAGATAGTCTGGCTTATAATTCAGAGGTTTTAGTACATTGTTATCATTGAAAGAAAAGTGGCAGATATGACACTGGGGAGGGAGACGAGAGTTCCACATCTTGAACTGCAGGCAGCAGGAGACAGACACGCCAGGCTTAGCTTAAGCATATGAAACCTCCAGAGTGACACACTTCCTTCAACAAGACCACATCTACTCCAACAAAGCCACCTCTCCTAATAGTACCACTTACTATTGGCCAAACATTCAAACACATGGATTTATGAAGGCTATTATACTTTTCAATCCCCCACAGACAGTTTCAGGGTTTTGGATGATGTAGGTGGCAAAGTCTGAGTTATTACCATGGACTCTGTTGACTTTTCTGGTTAGTTTTTTTTAAATAATACTGATTCTTTGATTTTAAATTTTATTTTCTGGTCTTCATTAATAATTACAAAAATAACTAGCTAATTTTCTCTCTTTCCATATGTATGTAAATCTAACTGGAATGTCTCCTTTCACAAATATGATATTTATTGGCTTATATCAGGGTATTAACTCTTAAGTCAAGTTACAGTCTTTATAATTACAGAGATTATATAGAGAGTGAATGATTAGAGGAACCCCATAGATCTTCTTAGAAAATAAAAAAATAGAATATGCAGTTATGGGTAGATTGTGGGGCTGAAGAAGTGCTCAATGGAGACAACCAAGTATGACAGGGAAGAGAAAGAGGGATGGGAGAATACAGGGAGTGATACCTAAAATTAAGGGCCATTTCAGGGGTAGTATGGAAGGCTAACACAGTAGATGCTTCCTACAACATATATAAATAATATGGAAGTAATTAAATTGATCCATGATGTAATAGGGGAAAACAGGGTTCCAACAGGCTATCTCTTGCTATCATGTGAAGATTCGAGGCTTAGAATTTGGTTATACTAAATTGAGTTGTTAGTTAAGGTGTCCCACGGAATCTCAAAATAACCCAAGCTGTTAACAAAGACTATAGGTTATTCACCATATACTGACAGGAAAACCTTGTTGAAGAAGACAATAGTTACACAATTCATTGAACATAAGGAAAATGCGATGGTGCATACATTGAGCCTTCACTCGAGCATCTTTCATACAGGAAGATACTAGGTGCACTTAGAACACTTCTGTATATACTGAGGGACTTCACATTTCTGCACTGTGTCCTCCAAAGATATATTACAGGTTCAAGTTTAATGTAGTTATAGGATTTCTAAATGTGTAAATGCATGGGTCTCTGACATTTTTGCCTTTTATCCTGCTTTTTTCAGTCTGTCTAAAACTGAGGTGTTAGTTTTTGTTTTATCATATTATATTAGGTTATATTAATTTTATTATAATTTAATCCCTTAGAAGCCTGTTTGTTTTATAATAGGAGACAGAAATGATGTGGACCTGGATGGGAGCAGGGATGGAGAGGAACTGGTAGAAATAGAGTGAGGCAAAATCACAATTAGGATATTTTTATATGAGAAAAGAATCCACTTTAAATAAAAAAAGGGGGAAAGCAACTAACTTTAGTAAACTGAACTCTCTAGAACTTTGGCTTATTTTTATTTACAAAAGGTTTTGTTTTTCCATGTATACCCCTGTTCTCCTTCCCTTCCCTCCTCCTATTCTCTCCCTGTCCTCCCTGAGACTCCCTCCAAACCCCCATCCATTCCCCAAGGAGGGCAAAGACTGCAAGGTGGGTCAGTTCAGTCTGGTGTATATATTTGATGAGGTCTGATTTCCTCATCCCAATATTAGAGCTGTGTTAGGTGTTCCTCTGTAGGAAATAGCTTCTAAGGTGCCAGTTCATGCACAGGAACATAGTCTGATTCTACATACTTCCCATGCTATTCGACAGTCATCAACTTTTGAAGGGTTTGGTTTCTTTCCCCTAAGATTCCTCAGTGGCAATAGCTCCAGTCAGCTTTCTCTGTGGGCCTCGTTCCCATGATCCTGATCTTTGCTCGTATATAGTCTCCTCTCCTGCTCTCAAGCAGGAGCTTGACCAGGTGTTTATCTATGGATCTCTGCTTCTGCCTCTATAAATTGCTGGATAACGGTTCTATAATGACACATAGGGTAGTCATTCATTTCATTAAAGGGGAAGTCCTGTTTATGCCCCGCCTCCACTATTGGTTGGAGACCTAGACATGGGCATGCTGTGGGTCCTTGGAGATTTCGCTGAGAGTTACCTGTGTAGTGTTTAGGTCAAGATAATGAAGTAAGTACTATCACAAACCAATGGGTCTCAATATTTAGAAAGAAGGAAAATAAGGGTAGCTATTTTCTGTACAATGGTCCAGGGTCAGTTTATTGAATCTCTGACATATTTTTTTCTGAATCTCCTACATGTATCTAAGAGATCAATATCCTGCAATCACACAGGATAGATACAATGAATAAATAAAAGAAAATTAAGATTCAGTATACCTGGAAGTGATAGCATAGCCTTTTGTACACTGTCCTACACAAAAGCAAAGAAAATGAGTGAAATACAGCCACAGTCTGGAACCTCTTTGTTTAACAATTGTTCTGCCCATAGATGATGAAAATTAACCTCTTGTGGGCTAACTATACATTTCTTATCCACTTGGAAGAAATGTTAATGATTGATAAACTTCATTTGATATTATTCTTTATTGGAGTGAGTATTTTTGTTGCTAACAGAAACTCATCCAGGTCAAAGAAAATAGAGAGAGACTGTGTCAACAAGAAGTTCTTGCTTAAGAAACATTCATAATGAATGTTGCTTAGTACAAATTGATTCAACTTTTAAGTTTCATCATTTAATTTTGAAAATATGAAAATCTATGTCAATTTTCTTTTAAAACTGTCTATCAAATAGAAAAACAAACATCTTTTCTGTGGTATAACTTCTGTAAATCTCTCTCTCCCTCTCGCTCTCTCACTCTCTCCCTCTCTCTCTCTCCCTCTCCCTCTCCCTCTCCCTCTCTCTCTCTCTCTCTCTCTCTCTCTCTCTCTCTCTCTCTCTCTCTCTCTCTCTCTCTCTCTCTCTCTCTCTCTCTCTCTCTCTCTCTCTCTCTCTCTCTCTCTCTCTCTCTCTCTCTCTCTCTCTCCCTCTCTCTCTCTCGTATGTGTTATATTTTAGATTTGGGTATACCCAAATTGTTATAGACTATTAATGTTGTCCTTGGATTCCCCTCAGAGGTGGATGGTATTGCTGAAGACATTGCACAGAAATCAGATGATTTGAGATAGATCAATTTGGAAGCCACCTTTCTAAGGTCTAGCCTCGGTATCACCACAAAGTACTAAAAAGGCTTCTTTGAGAGGAAAGGGATTAATAGTTCTAACTATCTGTGATGCCAAAGAAGTACAACATTGTTCAGCTTGAATATGCACCTAAACATGCAATAGCTGCACTTGTATTTCTTAGGTAAACAATAATGTCTATTTGAGATTAAAGTTTCTCTTAACAGGAGAAAAAAAGAAGCCTATTACCAAAATCCTAGATTACTTTTGAGGCTCATGAGGCCAGGGATCTTAGAAAAGAAACTACTACTGCCAGTTTACTAGATCAGCATAATTCCTAATTATATTCTAAACCTTATCTTTGTACCCATATATAAGTGTAGATATGTAAATGTCACAGATGAACCCAACTATGGCATATAATGAAATATATGTGATCAGTGTCTATTTATCATTCTATAATATCCTATTCATATATTTTTAAATTTTTCTTTGTAAACCACTGGGTCTAATTAGTGCTGCCTATTTGAATGTTAACTTGAGCTTGTGGAAATTATAGCTACAGTGAGTTTGTGAGTAAAATAATCATGTCTTCTCCAAAATACATCTTCACAGCACTTACCATCCACAGGCTCTTATACTTGTATTGGTGTCCTCTGTTTATTTGAGTGCTACTGATACACACAATATTGGCTTCCTCATAGTTTTATCTGTTTGTAGAATTTCATTTAAAAAATGTTACTCTATATTTTACCTCTCATTTGTAAAAGCATGTTATTTTATCTACACTGTTGCATATATTATTAATCAATCAGTCCTCATTGAGAATGGAGTGCCATAATGTGTTTAATAATGCAACAATTGGTAAGGTTTTTTTTTTTTTACAAGCCAGATGGATGAGAAACTTTTTCTCTAGAGAAACAGAAACTGAGAAATCAGGGGAAAGCTCTTCTAATCTTGGCATGCCCAAGTTCAGTGCCCAAAGCATAGAAGGAGATATGGTAGATCTAGAAGCATTTTGCATCAACTCCAAGAACAAGGGACTATAGCTCCAGAAATTAGAAGCTAAACACTTATCAATATAGGTGTTTAAATTAATATATTTTTTATGCATTGGCCATCAAGCCAAAGGTGACAGGGCTCTTAGCACTTGACAAGTTAGAATTGTAGCTCTAGAGCTCTTTTGACTTTAGGTTTTTGAAGTCCTATCACATCTCTACTCCTTGTCATTTTTTTCCCAGCCATTCTTAAAACCTTTACCCATTCTAGTGCTACAATTGCTTTACTGCTAGTCCCAATATCTTCTGGTTACAAGGTCAGCATACTCTACTAATAATAAATATTAAAAACTAGTAAGCAAGCTGTTCTTTAGAGAAATCTTTTAATTTACCATGAGGCAACACATAGAAATTCGGCCAGATGACTGAAAAAGTGATCTGAACAGCCTGAAACTTTAGGAAAGATAATTCTCTCTCTCTCTCTCTCTCTCTCTCTCTCTCTCTCTCTCTCTCTCTCTCTCTCTCTCTCTCTCTTCCCTTATCTGATTTTTATGTCATCACTCTCTTTATCGATTATTTACTTATGTTCATCACATTCTGCATATTATGTCTTCTGTTTTCACATAAGTAAGAGTTGTATCTTTACCCCATGCATGGTCATCAAATATGTGCTAAATTAGTAGTAATTTATGGTCTAGAATTAAACACATATCTCTATACATCCATTTGATGTCACCTACTGGCCCTTTCCTAGGCACTTCCTAAATATGAATGACTAAGCAAAATTATTTTTCATATTTTTCTTTGGCATAAAAATTTTGAGTACCTATTTTTGAGTACTTATATGTGTGTACATGTATATGTTCATGTGTGCAGGTATATGTATGTGTACATATGTACATATATTACATACATATTGAGGCCTAAGAAAACCTTGATTATCATTCCTCATGTATTGTCTACCTTCAGTTTTGGAACTAGGTTCCAACACTGTCCTAGAAACTTACAGATTTAGTTAGAATAGATTACCACATTGCCCCAGAACTTTTTTGCCTCCATCTCTCTCCCCAGATTATAATTACAAGGGTGTACCAGTACAACTGGCTTTTAGGCGTTGCTTCTGAAGACTGAATTCAAGTCTTTATGTTCATAAAGCAAACTTTCTATGAAATGAGCTTTTCTTCACAAGCCTTAAAAAGTGATTTTAATCTCTCTCCATTTGAAGGATTATTTTGAACAAATCACCTTTTCTCAGTAACATCTAAAATATAAGCACCATGGTTTTATGTGATTCTTCTTCCACACACTTGGATAATAAACTTTCAAATTCAAAATCAATCTGACCACAACGTACTTGAGTAATAAACTTTGAATCTGAAATTTTAATTTTTCATATTACATCTTTGATTTTAAATAGATAATTGACTTCAAATAGTTTTTATAACAGGTCTCAGATTATTTTCTACTTCTAATAAGTTTTGACATACCTGTGCCTACTAACACAGACTTATTTTGCAGCAGTTTCCTGGTTTTCTGTTCACATCTCTACTTCACTGCTTTCTGTTAGTGTCCTAAACTCATCACTCATCTTTGACAGAGGAGCCTTTACAGATGTTATTCTTTCTGGTTCAAATATCCCAAACCTGCTATGTGCCTTTTCAAGATCTGTGTCTTTTAAAAAATTCAAAAATAATGAGGTACAAGTTGACAGTTAATCTAGGTATACTTTATAAAATGATTCCGTTTATGTTAATTTTTTAAGTAATTAAAATGTTGCACTTTCTAAGTAAACTTAATTATATACATCAGGAATAACATTGATCTCACTGTTCTATTACTCTAGCATTACTGCAGTTTTTGGTAAGATTATTTGATTAATTATTGTCTCTCTAATGAGCCCATTAGATCTATAATACCTGGGATTATGCAGATTCAGTTTATCCTTCCATCTCACCATATATCAAAGTCCTTACTCTGTGGCTAGGGATTAATAAGCATTGTCTGAATGAGTAAATACAATGAATTCTGTAGGATTTGATGAATGTGTGGACATAAGAAGGTGATCTTGAAAGTTGTTTTGTTGTTGTTGTTATGGTCTGGAGAAGAATAAGGAGTCACTGACAGAGACAAGGATGCTGTCTAGGAGACAATGCATTTGGAAAAAAACTAGAAAATAAGTTCTGGGTTTTTTTTGTCAGTTACCTTAAATGGTTCAAAATTTTCAGTGATATTTTAATAAAATAATATATAAGATGTCTTATACAAAGCAATGTTTTCAAGCAAAGATTTGTAGAATGTTTCCTAGAGATAGCTTTGGACTTTTTCAAAATAATGTCAATGGTTATTTATCTCTAAAGCTGGCTCTACAGTATTAAAAAATATTATTTCAAGCATATGATTCTCCAAAGAAGGTTACTGCTAAATAAGAAGCAATTAACACTTGAGGTAAAACACATGTAAGGCCTCAGATATAAATAAGATATCAGGGATAAGACAGTACTTAAAGCCCTGCTGGGAAGTCAGTAAACAGCATCAATCATTTTTGCTGTCACAGAGACCAGTTTTGAAAAAAAAATAGATGACCTGATATTGAAAACTGTACGAGTACTGTGCATGCTTTGAAACAGTCAAGGCATCAGCTTCTAGCTAAAGCTCTCCATACTCAGGTGCAACATGGTCTGTGCTGCTTGGTGAAGCATCACAAATGGCAAGCTTTGACAGCCCCAGGACCTGTTGAATAATTTCTCTGTCAAACATTCAAAAAATAAAATTGCACAGATGTTAAAGTTCATGCATATGCAGCAGGAATATCCTACCGAAGGACAACAAAATGTTCTTTACACTCAGAAAGCTGAAGAACAGAGTATTTTGTTTTAAAATGTACCCAGTCCTATACTTGAGTCACTTATTCGTTTATGGTCATTCTATTCCACTTAAAACCCTGATGATAGTTAATTTCAACCAAATACTATATTTCTATTTTTACCTAAAATTTAGTAAATGTCTATGTTGTGAAATATTCTGTCTTATTAACAGGGTTGATGTATAATTAGATGCAATATCTTCATATAAATAAATTTAACTCTATATATCTAAAAGACTAATAATTAAACAGAACTTTTTCATGTTTTTATAGATATATTTATTATTTGGTGATTTTATATCACGCACCACATCAAACTCAGTTATCACACCTTTCAGATTCATGCCCACTCTTATGATCTCCGCATTTACAAAACTACCCATTCATATTGCTAATTAACTTACTGCATAATTAAACTCCCTGTGGCCGGACCCTTAAAAAAACAAGTCTTTCTTCACCCACACCCCTGCCAGAGACCATCAGCGCAGAAGTGAGACATTGTGTCATTTAGCTTATGTTCTAGCCTTGAATTCTTGTGTACAATGACATCTCTCTCTTTTAATTTCTTTTTTTTTAATCCAGTAATGAGTGAGTACATCCTCTGCTTCTCTTACTGAGATTGTGATACCTCACTTATGAGGATATTCTTCATATTCATCCATTTGCCTGAAAATTTTAGAATATTATTTTTTTTCTTACTACTGAGTAGTACTCCATTGTCTAGATATACCACAGCTTGTTGGTCCATTCCTCAGTAGAGAGGCATCTAGATTGTTTCCAGTTTCTTGCTATTTCGAATAATGCTGCTATGAACATAGTTGAGCTAATGCTTTTGGGGTGTGAATGTGCATCTTTAGGGTATATGCCTAAGAGTAGTATTGTGGGATGCTTGGGGAGACTGATTCCAGGTTTTTTGAGAAACCACCATACTGCATTCCAAAGTGGCTGAACAAGTAAGTATATATTCCCATTAAGCAACACTCCCTTTGCTCCGTATCATCTCCAGCATAGGCTATCATCTGTGTTCTTGCTATTATGGATAATGCTGCTATGAACATAGTTCGGGTGTGAATGTGTGTCTTTAGAGTATATGCCCAGTAGTGGTATTGCTGGATGCTTGCTCAACATCTTTAGCCATCAGAAAAATGCAAATCAAAACAACTTTGAGATACCACCTTAACCTGTCAGAATGGCTAAGATTAAAAACACAGATGACAGCCTATGCTGGAGAGGATGTGGAACAAGGGGAACACTCCTCCATTGATTGTGGGAGTGTAAGCTTTTTCAGCCACTCTGTAATGCAGTATGGTGGTTTCTCAGAAAACTGGGAATCAATCTCCCTAAACAGAACTGTTCAACTTATCCTCTCACTAGCTACTTACTATAGTTAGGAATAGACGCCTTGGCATTCTGTCTGCAGGACATGTCTCAACCATGTTTCTTATTATTGCAATCATCTCATCATTGAAAAAGCACTAGCAAAGGTTAATCTTGACTCCCAACAACTCACTGGCTCCTTGCTGTGCCTATCTGGCTGCAAGTCATGGTAGGGGCACATGTTGGGACAACTCCATTCACATCACAGAATCAGAAAAAAAAAAAAAAAAAAAAAAAAAGAAAGTAGAACTGAGCTGGATCCCACAGTGTAACTTAGTGCTATACACCAAAGTACCCAAGTGTTTCCCAGGAAGCTCCACATTTTAAAGATTCATCTATCCCTCCCATGTAATGTGATGCCTAAAACTAAACCTTTTTTGACACATAGACCTTCTTTGCATACTCAGGATACCAGGGGATAGTAGCTGTACAGATTAAGGAATATTTATCTTAAATGTTAAATGAACATTAGATGTTGAACAATGTCAAGGATAAGAAGTTCAGGGGAATATTGTGAATGTAAAAAACATTACTTATGAAATGATCGTGGCACAATCATTAATTCTTCTGACAAAGTCAAGGAAGTCTTGTATTGAAATTGAGGCTAAGGTTTCAAGAACGATTATTTTTTCAGATTAAAAATTGTTCCTTATATTATATTGAGATGTATGTGTTCTAATTTTATGGAAATTTAAAAAATTAACAGGATTTTAATAAAAAATAATGACATAAAAGTAATTTTTAAAGGGAACTGAATTCATGCGGTAACTAGTATTTTATGTAAATTTCAGGTACATAAGAAAGAAAATAGTGTCCTAAATTCATAAATATCTCTTTCTGAAAATAATAGGATATGACTGTGTGTGTTTATATATTCTGCATGTTTCTTTCAAACACACTTAATTTACTTCAAAATATTGCTAAAGTATAGTACTAATTATATCAAATACAACTACATGATTTAAAACTTTTATAATTATGACTTTAAATAATATAAATAAATATATAACAATACTTATTAATTTTTAATTAATATAGTAATTGTACAAATTGTGGTATACAATACAATTTTAAGTATTTGAACACATTATGTAATAAAACTTTAGTTATTATCATATTAATAATCTCAAAGTCTTCATGTTGAAACACTAAAATTCATCTTTTCTGGCTCCTTTAATATACAGTAGATTATTAATTTTAATACCAAAATCATTTTAATATTCAATAAAACTATATACCTTTAATTATAAATGTTATTTCAAAATAAAGTATTATGGAAGGCCAGCAGAGTAACAACACTCTCATCTGACATGTTACACATGTGATGTGTATTGGACTGTACATTAAATATCTCCCAAAAGTTCCTATCTACTAGTCATGGTCTTAAGTTCACAAAATCAAATATCTTGGGTGATCATTGGGTCAGACCTCATGAATGGAAAAATCCACCTGTGAATTAATTACATGATGGTCTAGTGGAAAGCATGAGTTAATTGAAGGAAACTGGTTGCCAGAAACAAGCCGTAGAATGACATATTTTTCTCTTTATACTTTTTACTATATACCTATGAAGCCAAATAACAGTGGAACAAACTGCTAAATCCATAGCCAAAATTAATATTTTTTTGGTTTGCCTCAGATGATTTTACACAGAGACAGAAAATTGACTTATATAAAATTCTGCATATGATGATCCAAGATGCCACTAGAGGTTAATGTAGGGTAATCATATTTCTAAGCTACAGATTGCACATCTGTACTATATCAGGGTCCTCGAGTTGAAAGAAATCGCTACATGCTGAATCCTAAACCTAGGAGAAATCTCCAGTTAATATCTGCTGTAAAGTGAAAAAGTATTTTTTTCAAGGAAATTTCACTGAGAAAATAAACTATTCTTAAGTGTAGGCCTGTTTGCCTGCAGTAGTTGGACAACATAAAATGGACTCCAAGGTGTCTCTAAAGGCTGTTTCATAATGTTACATGATCAGGGTGTGTGTGTGTGTGTGTGTGTGTGTGTGTGTGTGTGTGTGTGTGTGTGAGTGTGTGTGTGTGTTTTAGTTGCTTTGTATATTTATTATGATCTCTGGTTTGGAATTTCTATTTGATTTCTATGTATGACAATATGTGTATTTTTGCATCTATATGTATTTTTCATGCCTTTTTTGTTCCTTTCTTCTTTGTTTTGCTCTATTCTGTTTTGTCTATTATTCATTTTATTTTACTATTATTCCTTGAATGCTTGTTTGCTTTTTAGGAGAGACAGAAGGAGTGTGGATCCTGTGAGATAAGGAACTGGGAGAAGTCAGGGGAGGGGAAATTTTATTTAAAATATATTGTATTAAAAAATCTGCTTTCATTAATGAAAAATAAATCATTCTTCAATTAAATTGTTTTCATTAACCATTTTATTACTGAAGTAAAAATATTGATTAGTAGAATATCTTTGCCTTTATTCTAAATTTAAACATAAATTATTCAATTTACTAACACTTATATTAAGTAAAATATAAACTGTTATTCTAATACTATCTGTGACCAGTATATCTATGATGGGTCATAGGATAAATACAGAAGATTGAAGAAAATCTACATCAGTTGCACTGTGTGATGGATACAAAATACTGAGGATTTCTTTGGCCCAATACTAAGTAGTCTACACATAGAATGAAGTAGAAAATATTAGTTAAAATTTGTTATACAGTAGCAGAAGGAGAGGTGATTTTTATTATTTGAAACTAAAAGGTTATGAGGAAAAAATGAAGCTTATATTTGTGTTAATATAAAATTATGTTGTAATTCATATATATAATTTTAAAATGTTGGACTGGGAGCTAGAATCAGGACTTAGTGGTGGATCTCTGCATCTATTTTCATTAGTTGCTCGAAGGTTCTATAAGGACATTAGGGTGGTTATCAATTTCATTATAAGGGAAGGCCAGTTTAATAGATCTCTCTCACAGGTTCCTCCTTGTTACATGGCTGCTCAGGGGTGTGGCTTATAGCCTAGTTATCCTTTGCCTTATGTATAAAATCCACTTATGAGTAAGTTTTTCTTTCTGGGTCTGTGTGACCTCACTCAGGATGATTTTTTTCTTTTTTTCTTTTTCTTGTAGTTCCATCTATTTATCTGCAAATTTCATAATGTCATTTTTTTTTATTTTACTGCTGAGTAGTACTCCATTGTGAAAATGTACCACATCTATTTTAATCATTTTTCAGTTGAGGGGCACCTAGGTTGTTTCCATGTTCTGGATATTATGAATATTGCTGCTATGAACATAGTTGAGCAAGTGCAGTTCAAAGAAATGGAGGAGGATTATATGTGCAAAGAGGTCAAGATCATGATAAGGAAACCTACAGACATCCATGGATCTCCTGGCAAGGGAATATAGAAAAAAAATGTCCTAGTTAATTAGACCACAGTGGGGAGGGGGCAAGGGAAGGTAGGAAGAGAGCTTGAGGAAATGGGATGGTTGAGTTAGGGGAGCAACAGTTGAGGAGAAGAAAGAAATAGATGTCTTGATAGAGAGAGCTGGTGTGGGGTTAGCAAGAAACCTGGTGCTAGGGAAGTATCCAAAACTCACAAAGTTGACCCTGGCCAAAACTCTAAGCAACAGTAGAGAAGGTGGCCTAAGCTGGACTTCTCCTATAATTAAATGTATGACCACTCTAATTGTCATCAGAGAACTTCATTCAGCAACTGGCAGAAACAGATATAGAGATCCATATCTAAGCACTGGATCCAGTTCCAAGTCCCATTAAAAGAGGGAGAAGGGTTTATAGGAACAAAAGGGTCAAGATCATGAGGAAGAAATGCACAGAGACAATCGACCCAACTACTGGGAGCTCACTGACTCTGAACTGACAGCTGGAAAAGCTGGATGGGACAGAACTAGGCTCTCTGAAAGTGGATGACAATCAAAAGCAGTGGGAAGTTTGTTGAGGCCCTGAAAGTGGGTCCAGAATTTATTCCTAGTGCATGAATTGGCTTTTCAGAGTTCATTCCCTATGGAGGAACACCTTGCACAGCTTTGATACTGGGGGGAGGGACTTGGACCTGCTTCACTGGATATGCCAGACTGCATTGATTTATCCTGTGAGTCCTTACCCTCTCTGAGGAGTGGATGGGGTGATGGAGTGGGAGAAGCTGGAGGATGATTGGAAAGAGAGGAATGAGGAGGTAAAGTGTCTGGTATGTAAAAAAACAACCTTTTAATTAAAAAAAAAAAAGAAAAAATACTATCTTGTCTGTGTCTCAACCACTCCAACTTTCATGTGTATAGTTGATTAACACGTTCACAAACAGTGTCATTGAGAAGTTTAGGACAAAATCCAGTGGAAAGATTCTTTCAGAGAGAAACTATCAAAAATTTCAATGATAAATAGTTGCAAAGAAACACTTGTGTGGATGATGAGACACTGGCAGATCATACATCATGGACAAACACTGCTGTCGGTCTGTAGAAAGCCTAATGCATTGTGCTTCACAGGGCTGAGCTTCAATGCATATCAGCTGGCAGATTTTCGCCCCTAGTACTGTTTAGATTCTTTTTTTCTGTGTGGTCAGTAATTCAGATTGTCACAAAGAAAGTGCCCTTGGCAAAAAGTTGAATCACACAGTTATGGAAAAAAAAATCAATGAGGCACAAAGATCTTATTTCATTTGCATTTTGAGATACCATGGAAGATGAAATAGTGAAATGGTAAAAGGTAACCGGCACTAATTAATCCCAAGGTGTGGAAGAAAGATTACAAATTCTCATGAAGTGGCTACTACATAAATGCAACATTATTGCATTTAATCCTAAAGAAAGCTTTTCTCTCCCTCCCTCCCTCCCTCCCTCCCTTCATCCCTCCCTCCCTCCCTTTCTTCCTTCTTTCTCTCTCTTGCTTTCCTGATTTTAGGTTTGGTAGGTTTAATTTACCATTGTTAATTCAATAATATACATTTACTGAGTCTGCCTTTCATAGATGAGTATACATAAAAATCTAAGTAATAGATCCTGTTTTATAAATCTAGACCTGTCATAAAAAGTTAAAACAGGAGTGCTGACTATTACTGTTAATAGTGGGTCTGAGTACTCGCTCATTTTTAAAGAGAGCTAGGAATTACAAGGTGAGTCAGTTTGATTTAGCATATCAAGCTGAGGTGGTTCCAGTCCCTATCCCCAGGATCAAGGCTGAGAATCTGTTCCTCTTTAAGGAAAGGGCACTGAGTAGTCAGTTTGTGCACCAGAAATAAACTCTGGATTGACTGCAAGAGGCTCCACAAACTGTATGAGGGACATTGTGCGGGAAGCTGAGGGAGGCTTTGGAGGAGGGGAAGTAGGAGAAGCAGTGGTGGGTATGGGAAAATAAACAAAATAAAAAAAAAAAAAACCAGAGCTTTACTCTGGAAACATCAAACTTGATTTGACTTTCATATATTTACCTTTGTTAACATACTTATAATTTGAGCTCCAAATATTTATATCATTTTATCTGAAAACTCAGTCATTGGTTGGTCTTTTAATTATTTCTCATGCTTAACTTTTTGAGAGCATGGTATAAGTAGTAAGATAATTATGGGAAAACTTTCTTAATGTATAGGATTTGGTTTACAATTGGACATGACCATAGCAGAGCATGATTAGGGGTATTTTCTTATTTCATTCTATTTAGCACACACAACATTGAAAAGTTATAGAGTGTTGAACTAAAGTTATAAAAACAACTAGTTAGTGAAGCTGAAGTAGTCTCTATTAAGTGTTTGTACTTAGCTCAGGGTGTGGCTGGGACATCAAATGTGCTAAAAAAGAAAGATCTCATCTTTCCTTCTCTTCTTGTAGAGTATGAGTTAGTCATAAAAGTGATGTTTAAAGTAGACCAATATTTGAATAGCAGTGCTCAGTTAAACATGTTATAATTCTTGGCATGTCAACTTAAACTTCCCAGGTGTGTTTTATTGCTGTGAAAACTGTACGTGGCTTAAGAAACTTAATTGAGGGACAAACAGGATGTTAATCTTACTTTCAGATAGGGTCTCACTGTGAAATCCTGGCTGTCTCGCAAAGTCTTTTGTGGTCCAGATTGGTTTAAAACTCACTTAATAACGAATGTTGTTTCAGCCTCCCAAGTACCAGAATTACACTCAGTCATGTGTTACTATATTCATATGTTCATTTTGACTCTAGGTTTGACGGCCTCAGTCCATCATAATTGGGAATGTACATGTTGCATGACTTCATGTCATTTAGGAAGCAGGAGAATACAATGATTATCCTCTCTTATTTTTCCCATATTCCTCTGAAGATCTAATTTATGATGCTACTTAAATACTAGAGTTTTACAGGGAAATAGGTGTTAATGGACCAAGCAGCTTCACTTTATTTAACTTTTTACAAATTCTCCATGTAGCCTATATTGGCCTTCAACTCACAGTCCTACTGCAGCCTCTATACAGTGGGATTCTAGGTGTATTTCACCACCCTTAGCTAAAGAAGAAGTAAGCCTGCAAGCTAGATTTGTAATTTTGTACTTCAAAGGTATTTTTTTTAATTTATCATGAAGTACATTGTGAAGCAATATGGTATTATTTGACTTGTTTGTAAAGTTACATTGAAAGAGAATTAATTGTTTTAACAATCTGTGTAGATGCATCTTAATAGTTAGTAGACCTAATAAAATGACCTCAACAGGATGAGTTATGATATTTATGTATTTCGGGTTTAATTGAATTCTGTAAAGCAAAATTAGTTACAGATTTACTAATAGACTGCAAAATTTTTATGTATATGCTGAAAGGCAGGTATTGTCCTATTATTTGGTCCTGGATTTTCAAGTTATATGGAAAATAAAATAAAATGTATTTCTACTGAATATTATTTTAATGTGATATATTTCAATTAAGTGATGCCAGGAAAAGAGCATTATGTAAAAATGTAAATGAATCAAAAATATAAAGGTTGTGTGTGGAATTTATAATACATTTTAATCTCACTCCTACAAACTTATTTCCATTGGAACTTTTCTTGCAACAAACATATTATTTTGGAAAATTCATAGCCATTTATATTGATTACTCAGTGATGTTGGTAAGGACCTTATTTTCCCATTTTTCTAAGTAGGTGTTGGCCTTTTTTGGCATGGATTTCTCCCCAGCTAAGGGAGATGTTGTATCTCCAAACATTATCCTTCAGGGTTCCTCATAGAGAAAAAGGGTGAAAGCCAAAATTGTTTCTCAGAGGCTTTTTTGTGCTTTTCCTATCATTATTTATTCACCAAAATTACAACACCCAGATATACAACCAATTAAGGGTTATGAAAAAGGATTTCCAGAGTGGCTTACTAGTCAATATACAACATGTAATAAAGCAGTGTTCAATCAAGTCTTCAGAATATAAGAGCAATGAAAATTTCTTCCGCACTCATCTGCTATATCAAGTTTTTAAAATTTTAATAATCATTGTTTTGAGAATGTATTAAATATGCAATAGTGATTTGTATTTGAAATTACCATAGAAGACATTTTGTAATTCTTACTGAGGTTTTAAAATTAAATTTTAATATAAACTATTCATTTATTAAAACTTTCAAAATTGAAATGACTCTGTGAAGTTTGAGTATCTGTATGTGTGTCTGTGTGTGTGTGTGTGTGTGTATTTGTAGAGAGGTAAGGAGACTTATTTTTACATGATTAGAAATGAAATCATCTCAGTACTTTACCAGTATCCTCTTCAGTTTTTTTCCTAATGCTGCTCTAAGGCATTGGTTGAGGTATTATAAAGAGCCACTTTTATTACATTAATTCAGACACTGCCATTTCTTTCTTTCTTTTTATACAGAAATTTTACAAATGAATTGTGAATAATAATCAAGGAAAATTAATAATGAATTTAGATATAAGTAACAACAAAGAAATGATACAAACTGAATAATTTCTAAAATGCACTGGAGAGCAATGAAATATGGTAATTGATCCCTTATTAGTAAAAGGAACCAAGTATCTTGTATGGATTTATTGTTTGACATGATTAGCATACAAACTGAGATTTCAAGTAGGCAGTGGGACATGTGTATGCATGTTTAAGGAGGTCTGTTTAATGCACCTAGGAGAAATTAGCATCTTATGAATATCAGATGGTGAGGACAAAAGTGTTCATGCTCACTTCCATAGAGTAGAACATTTCAAGGCCAAATCCAAGTAACTGGAAGTCAGAGGTAACATGGGAATAAGAAGTGATAGTAAGCAAAAGATAGCCTTGTTGTATGAATTCTGATTGTATTGAAAGAAAGAGCCAGATATCAGGGAAAGGCTGAATTATCAGAGTGAGGAAACACCACAGTCAAATCTCACTCAGCAATCTTCCACTGTCCTTAGCTTTACTCCTAGTCACTTCTACTACTGCTGATCTCCTACACCTGCCTTAAATATTCTTCTCATCCAGCTGTATCCCATCCAGGTTAGGATTCAAGGCGGGGGCTACTCAATTTGGTAGTCAGCCTTGAACTGAAGGAAACACAGACCTTCTCTTTTCTAGAGTTATGAGATTAAAGGTGTAGGCCACCACTTCCAGCTTTCCCTGTGCTGGAATTAAAGGTATATGCCAAGGAAGCTTAGCTTTTGGCTGTGTACCCGAAGATCAAGAAACTCCTGAGCTGTCTGCCTGGTTTCTGACTATGTGTTGTTCTCTTGATGTTCCAGGTTTTATTAAATATGTAACAAATCACCACATAGCCTTATCCATCACATTGTCATGCATGATGGAAACATTGATTACTTGTTTTTAGACAATATAGATAATTTAGTTTAATACACAAAATAATCACTGTAAAGTGATAAAATACAATTCCTTATATTATTTCAGCTTGTATGGTTTATTTAGAATGGTAGACTCTGTAACATTCTCAACGTGTACCTCCTTTTTTTATATGAGACAAATTCAATCAATCATAGTCATTCATAACCAAGATATTTCAGGAAAATGTACATTTTATGGTTTCCAAAGATAAGCTATAGAAGATTATCTGGCTTTAGCCATCTGCTTGAAATGTATGTGTACTGCCACATAGGAACTCCAACAATCTGCCAAGGTAAGAAGAAGCTAGGGTGACTTGCAGTTGACACACGTAGCTGCCATAAAAAGCAGCCCCCGATGAAATTGAAAACATGTTTTAATATCTATTTATGGTCATATGATTCAGCCACAGCTACCTGGAAATCATCATGGTACAGCAAACTTGAAGGGGAGTATGTAGCCTGTCATGTGGATAAGTTTCCTCACCGCATAATGGATTTAGGTTTACACATTTGACCAGGAGTTAGGACATCAAAAGAGTGCCCTAGCAACCAGGGTGTAATATTCACATAATTATTACGGTAATTAACCTGCCGTGAGATATATATTAAGTAATATTTATTATCCAAATATCACTTACAGAGAAGGGTTTTGTTCAAAGGGAGAAAACATAGGGGGAAGAAGCATGCCAGAGAGTTTTCCAACCGCCTGATCTGCTGCCCATCCAGGAACTGCCCCAGAGCTCGGCTTCCTCTTCTGCCTCCTATCCAGTTGACCACGCCCCGCTTGGCCCTGGCACTCCGACACATAGCTTCTGATTCCTGCTACACATAATTGTAGCCTCAAGCTGATATTTAGCACCAATGCTTGAGAACCTCACAGAATAAGTAAAAAAGAAAGAAAGGAGGAGAAGGGGGAAGAAAGGAGGGAGAAAGGAAGGAAGGAAGTGGGAAGGAAAGGATGAATGGAGGGAAGGAGGGAGAGAACAAACAAAAGCAAATAAGAAAGAAAAGTGGAGTTCACTCTCCTCATAATTAATTTCTAACATAATAAATTTGGACTGTAAAATAATTTTCCTTAATACATGCATATCAACCTTGCTATTCACTCCAGCATTATAAACTAAAATAACAGGGTCACATTTTTACTTGACTTAGTTATATAGTTAAAATTGACAAATACTCATTTTTTTGATGATTTTTTTAAATGAAAAAGGTCATTTAACCTTTTTCATTTAAATTTTATGCAAAATGTGGTGAGTACAGGCAATTCAAGTAATTTTCTCTAAGTGGCATTGTAAGAATGTAGAAATACTCAGGATATTAGACCTTTGAGTACCCATATGTTCATAGGACATGGCATGATTTATTTTTATGAGCCAGAATCAGTATTATTTTAAAGCATCATTCTTCTATTCTTCTATTCAGTACCTCTATTCTATACCAAGTACTTTAATAAATGGGTGTTGGTAATATTTTCTCTTCCTTTTTAAGGAAATTTATTGTTTACTTGGAAAACAAGATTTCAATCTGTCATATATACCATAAATTAATGTTTTCTTATACTGTTTGCATGAGACTAGACATAATTGAGAGAATAATATAGAATGTGAAGTGTATGTGTTAGGCTTTTGGGTGAGGTACTAATTGGGTGGTAATAGTTTAAATATATACAATAGGGTCCCAGAAAGAGACTGGCAATTAACTGTGAGATATTGATAGTAAAGCATTATCTGAATTATAACAAGGTGATAGGGCATGATGTAAATTTCCACATAGGAAAAGACCACAATCCACTTGAAGAAACAATAATCATCTAATGTTAGAAATGCTAATATTTTATAAAATAAAATTGAAGACAATATAACTTTAATATACTCAAATTCATAATAGATTTTAGTTTTGTCATTCAAAGATGTTATTATACTTGTTTTATAAAAATACAGAATACTTCATATGGTTGGTTTCAATTATTTGAATAATTTTATCTAAAGCACAGTGTTTATATATACATACATATGTATATATATATATATATATATATATACATACACACACATATACATATATATGGAGCCAGGGAAGAAAAGAATAGATATTAAATGTAGGACATGATTCTAAGGAGGTAACACAGAAGAGGGAGTATTTAATGGAAATAAAAAATAAAAACAGTGCTATGACTTTTAGTTAGGTATGTTGAGCACAGCTCAGTAATGAAGGGCCTCATGGATAGAAGCTCATATTTGATCTGGAAAAGATAGAGAGCTACTATGGGGTCTCATATAAAGATATATGCAACAATAGGTTTATGTAATATTGATGTTGATCGAAGGGAATGGGTATGCCAGAAGATATGACACAAAGAGATATTTACAGGAAATAAAAAAAAATACAGATCTCAGGTTATAAAGTTTAACTTCATATATCTGTTTCTTGAGGATTATGTTTAATTATTTCAGTATCTTCAAGTTTTTTTAATTATTTTTATTTTTTATAAAATTTTATTTTATTGACATACTTTATTATTATTATCAGCATTATTATTAAAGTCTCATTTTATATCCATATATCCCCTTGTTCAAACTCCCTCCTCCCTCTTGCTCCTCCCAGTCACTCTCTCTTCTTCCCATCTCTTTACCTCCTTCCCAGCAAGGACAGGAGGTACCAAGGTCCCAATGTGGCTTAGTTCAGCATCCACTCCTGACAGATCCAGTTTGCTCACCCCCTCATTAAGACTGGATCAGGTGTTCCTCTGGAGGGAGTGGGATCCAAGGTTCCACTCCAAGGTATTTCAGATCCCAAGCTGTTCAGTGGTTGTGGTTTGTAGCTTGGAAATGTTTTGGTTTTTGCTTTTTTGTTTAGTGTCCACTAATGAGTGAGTATATCCAATGCTTATCTTTCTGGGTTTGTGATACCTCTTTCAGGAAGAAATTCTCCAAATCCATCTATTTGCCTGCAAATTTTAGGATACCTTTTTATTTTATTTTTTTTTTATTTATTTTTTTACTGCTGTGTACTGCATTGTGTTAACCCATTGTTCAGTTGAGGGGCATCTAGGTTGCTTCCAAGTTCTTGCTGTTATGAATAATACTGCTATGGACATAGTTGAGCTAATGCCTTTGGAGTACAAATGTGAGTCTTTAGACTATATACACAGATGGTATTGCTGGATTCTTGGGGAGATTGATTCTCAGTTTTCTGAGAAACTGTTATACTGCATTCCAGAGTGGCTGAACAAGCTTACACTCCCACCAACAATGGAGGAGTGTTCCCCTTGCTCTGCAACCTCTCCAGCATAGGCTAACATCTGTGTCTTTTATCTTAGCCAATCAAACAGGTGTCAGGTGGTATCTCAAAGTTGGTTCGATTTGCATTTCCCTGATGGCTAAAGATGATGAGCACTTCTTCAAGTGCCTTTCAGCCATTTGTAATTCTGCTGAGAATTCCCTTTTCAGTTCTGAACCCCATTTTTTGATTGGGCTCTAGTTTCCTGAGTTCTCTCTATATTTTAGAGATTAGTCCCCTATCACTTGTAGGCTTGTTGAAAACTTTTCCCATTCTGTAGGCTGTCATTTAGTGCTATTGACTGTGTCCTTGGCTATTACAGAAGCTTCTCAGTTTCAGGAGGTCCCACTTATTAATTGTTATTCTTAGTGTCTGTGACACTGTTTTTATATTTAGGAAGTGATCACCTCTGCCAATTCGTTGGAGGGTATTTCCCACTTACTTTTCTATCAAGTTCAGATTGGCTGGGTTTATGTTGAAGTCTTTGATCCACTTGGATTTGAGTTTTGTACAGGGTAACAGGCTTTGATCTATTTGAATTTTTCTACACACTACCATCCAGCTATGCCAACACCATTAGTTAAAGATACTATATTTTTTCCATTGAGTGTTTTAGGCCTCTTTGTCAATGATCAGGTGTTCATAGGTTTTTTGGGTTAATGCCCGATCCTTAATTCATTTCTGTTGATCCACAAGTCTATTTTTGTGCCAGTACCAGGCTGTTTTTACTACTGTAGTGTTATGCGCAAAGTTGCAACCCTGGAGAGACCACCAGAGACAAGGAGGAAGCAGAATGCAAAAGCAAGGTTTATTGAGTAGAGACAAGCTAGATCATGAACCACTCCAGAAGTCCCTTTCACTGGAGTCATGCAGGAGGGTTGATTGGGGGGGGGGGGCTCCTTTTATAGCCTGAGGCTGTGAGTTGGGTTCACGTGAGGACAATAGTCATTAGCTAATTGGCTTGTGCTAGGGGCTTTCCAGAAACTAGAGCAGGGGTGCTTGGTAACAACGATTTAGGCTTTTGATTGGTTAGTACCAAGATGAAAATCATTTTTATTATTATTTCTTCCTGGCATGTTTGTGCTAGTTTTGTGCAGGGTCCTGTAGCTCGTCCTTGGGGTATGGTCAAGCTGTCCTGGTTCTGTGCCCTGGAATGTCTCCTATAGAGGTGGGGAGCCCACCATTACCCCTGGAACATGCAGCTGGCCCAGGAATGATGGTGGTGTATTTTTACTAGAGCATTTGGTGGTCAGTTAGCAGGGCCAGGGTGCTATTGATTGTGCAGTCAGAACTTAGGTCATGCTGCCTGTCTGTGAACAGCAGTTTCTAGCAATAGTCTCTGGGAACTGGGTGAGGGACTCTTTCTCAGGACTCTGTCTGCTTTAGTTTAGCATAGTTCTCTAAAATGGAAGACTCATTTTAGTCCTGGACCCCACCTGGATCATCCAGGTAGCCAGCTCATTCTCTCCTAGAACTGGGCAAGCTCCTGCCAGGAATATGGAACTGAACTCTATTTTATCTCTATGGCTACTAGAATACAAAATGGCATTTCTTGAGCTAAGTTTACTCTCTTCAGTAGCTCTATAGTATAACTTGAAGTCAGGGATGGTGATGCCTCCTGAGGTTCTTTGTTGAGTAAAAGTGTTTTAGCAATCATAGCTTTCCTGTTATTCCAAATGAAGTTTAGTATTGTTCTTTCAAGGTCCGTCAAATATTGTGTTGAAATTTTGATGGGAAGTGCATTGAATCTGTAGATTGCCTTTGGTAGAATTGCCATTTTTACTATGTTGATCCTACCTATCCAGGAACATGGGAGATCTTTCCATTTTCTGATATCCTCTTCAATTTCTTTCTTTGGGGATTTAAAATTTTTGTCAAATAGATCTGTTACTTCTTTGGTTATAGTTACTACAAGGTATTTAATGCTATTTGCAGCTATTATAAAAGGTGATGCTTCCCTTATTTCTTTTTCAGCCCTTTTATATTTGGTGTATAGAAGGGCTACTGATTTCTTTGGGTTAATCTTGTATCGTGCTATGTTTCTGAAGGTGTTTATTAGCTGTAGAGTAGATGTACCCTGGTAGAAATTTTTGGTTCACTTATTTATACAATCATATCATCTGCAAATAGAGATAATTTCACTTCTTCTTTCCAATTTGTATCCCCTTAATCTCCTTTCATTCTCTTATTGCTTTAGCTAAAACTTTGAGAACTATGTTGAATAGATAAGGGGCAAGAGAACATCCTTGTCTAGTTCCTGATTTTAGTGGGATTGCTTTGAGTTTTTCTCCATTAAGTTTGATGGTGGCTGTTGGCTCCTTGTAAGTCTCCTTCATTATATTGAAATGTTTTTCCCTGTATTCCTCATCTCTACATGGCTTTTTATCATAAAGGAGTGTTGGATTTTGTTAAAGGCTTTTTTTTGTTAAAGTCATCTAAGGATATGAAGTGTATTTTTTTCCTTCTTTATGTTTATATGACAAATAACATTTACAGTTTTTCTTATGTTGAACTATCCCTGCATTTCTACTTGGTCACGGTGGATGATATTTTTTTATATATTGTTGCATATGGTTTGCCAAAATTTTGCTGAGAATTTTCGCATCAATATTCATGAAGGAAATTGGTCTGTAATTTTCCCTTTTTTGTTGTGTCTTTGAGTGGTGTGGGTATTAGGGTAATTGTGGCTTCATAAAAGGAATTAGGCAATATTCCTTCAGTTTCTACTGTGTGAAATAGTTTGAGGAGTAATGGTAGTAATTCTTCTTTGAATTTCTTGTAAAATTCTTCACTGAAACCATCTGAACCTGGGCTTTTTTTTACTTGGGAGACTTTTAATGAGAGCTTCAACATCCTTTAGGTAATTAATCTGGTCTTCATTTAATTTTGGTAAATAGTACCTCTTCAAAAAGCTGTCCATTTATTCATTAAAGAGAATTTCATGAGCATAATCAACTTAATTTATGTTACTTCATAAGTAATTTAGTATTTCCAGCAATAAACAAGAATGAACCTCTGCAACTTGTCCCACAAAGAAATACCAAAACATCTCTAAAAATATTAGTAAAATGACTGTTATAACAGTAATTCTGAGTTATAATCATTGAATACACACAGCTGAAAAAAAAGGATTATTGTTTAGAGAGACAACCCATGCTTTACATTAGTTCATTTTGTTATATTGCTGGAGCAACAATGGTTTTGAAGAATTAATTATAGAGAGTCCAAAGCTGGTGCTTTATCCTTGCTAAGGACCCAGATGGCAGTGTGTTTACAGACATTTAAAAACGATTTAAAGGGGCATTCTTTCCCATTTTGTTCACATTCTTTGTTTTATATGTTGAGTTTTTGTTAATTTTTTTGTTATGCAGCCAAGATTTATCCCAGAAATCTTTTACTCAATTAAGTACCCAGTAGGTGAACTATCATAAATAGTATAACCTGAAGGACAGATTGTAGACAGTACATTCTAATGTCTTCTTACTCTCTAACTGCATCCACATTTATCCCAGTAGTTATCTTAGACTCCTCACACTTGGATTCTTGACAATGCTAAGGATTGTATTTATGTTCATACTGAGGGATGGCTTCCATCCCAGCATTTTGTTATTATATTACTTTACCTCCTGCTTCATAGGGTCATTTGTGTTGTGTTCTCCCAGTATGCTCAGAGCACTGAACCTTGCAAATCCAGCATTCTAGGATATTAAATGCTATAATGTAAATAGTTGAGTGATAAATTAAATCTCTGCTGCAGGGGCTACAGCCAAATATGAAGCTGGACAAATTCAAGTTAGCAGAGAGCAGAGGGGGATTTCTCTGCAGGTTTATGCTGTGACATGGGGAGGAACAGAGGGGTATCTTGCCAATGTTGATATTTCTTTCTCTAAGAAGGTTACTCAATGTGCCCTCCACATCTCTCACTTTAGAAAAAGCAAAAGTGTTGGTGGTTAATTAGATGATGCTATACAGCAGTGAATCTGCCTGTGGCACTCTTTCATACAAGAAAAAAGGACTCATCATGAGCTTGTCCACTTTCTGACTTTGTGTTTACTCTTAGATTTTGAGTCTGCACAGGGTTGTTTTGAATATACTGAGACTACTCTTCTTCATGCTAGATATTAAGGAACACTTTACACTCAGCTTGTTCAGCTTAGTGCTCCCTAGTACCTACAGTGTAAAATGAAAAGCTTTGGTTGATTTTACAGTCAAATAACAAAACTCGCAGGAATATAATATAAAATGATTAATGATTTTAACTTATATATTTAGGAAAGAATCTTTATGTGCCTCTTTTTGCTTCAACTTCAGCATCACACAAATTCATTTATAGCCAAAACTCTAAAGTAGGGGTTCAAAGACACTATTTTAGATATATTAGTTCATTATTTTCTCATATTCTATATTTCTCCCAAGATGTCTGATTCTGTTCATATTCTGTACATGAAAACAAATTTTATACCTTTAGACAGAATTACTTGAATTGACAACATAAAACATATAAGTGTTTTAAAATCATGATGAAAAGAAATATGTTACTAAGCTGAAATTAATAGGGTTCATCTAATATATTGACTGACAATGATTTGTATTTTTGCCTTTGTACAAAAGTTAAATGTTTCACTTTAAGCACTTATAAAATATTTATCATGATAAAAAATCAGGTTTTTCAGCTTATGTTCAACAGGGGAAACTAATAAAATAATTAGTAGAATAGTAATTCCATATACTTTTGAGAACAGCCATGCATTTGTACACCACAGAAGAATGCCCCAAATGAAACTTGAATATATTTTTTTTACATTAGTACAGATGTTACCTGGCAGAAATGTATTGGCTTCTTAGATGGATTTGTGAGGTTGGTGTAACAATTAGATAATAAATTGTGCAGAAATTAAAGAACCAGGCTAAATTAAAGAAACTGAAAACACACATCATTTATGAAAATCAAAAAAGTCAGAGAAATTTTATTTCCTCATGAGCTCCTTATTGTAACAACAAAACTCCACTGGGTGACTTCTGGAGCACACACACACACACACACACACACACACACACACACACACAAACACTTCATACAGAGGAGATGGTAACATTTCCCAGCTTGTAACATTCAAAAATGTATAGAATTTCAAATTACCTAAGCATATAATAAACAAAAATATTCAGATTGGAATTGAGGCTGTCATTGTGAAAAGCAGTTATTTTCATGAATATGCATAGTAGAAGATATATTCATCTCCCTTGACAGAAAGGGCAAAGACACTAAGTGCTTTGTCCTCACTCCCTTATTAGGGACTAACTCCTGTTTGTGTGAGCATTTAGAGGTCAGGAAAGCACAAGATGAGGAAGGTTGGCAGCATGTTACTAGATCCTTTGCTGATGGCTATAGAAGTGCTTGACAAACAGGAGTGTACCATTTTGTGCCAGACCATAGGTATTATCTTTTTGTGAGTATGAACAGTAGCCCATAGGATCTGTATTATTGTTGTTTAAGACAGTTTGTATTAGCCTTCAAACTGCCTCTGTAGCCTAGGCTTGTCCACAATTCATGATTCTCCTACCTCAGCTGTCATGGGCTTTGCTTACAAGCATTTGCTATTCATGTGAACTAATCTCTCAACTCTACCCAGAAACAAACATTTTTTACCATTCCCAGAATAAACTTTTACAATTGTATGATTTAGCACCTATTACCAATTTTGAGTAAAACTGAAAAAAGAAAATATATAATTGAAAACCAGTTTTGTTCTATTTTCTTTTTCTTTTTTTTTTTTACTACTATATCTTAGTTATACATAACAGGCTTTACTGTGACATTTTCATACTTGTATATAGTACATTTTCATCATTTTCACCCTAATGTCCCCGAATCAACCCCCTCCCTCTCCCGCTGATCCTTTTCCTCATCTGGAACCTTTTGCTTTCATGTTTGTCCTTTTTTATGATCCATATTTTGTAAATATTTCTGTAGATGATATGTACACATTAGAGAATTTAAATCCCACATTTTGGGAAGGGAAATCTTTTTTTTTTTTTGTTATTATTGAAGCTTTATTTGCCACAGGGACAGATGTATCAATAATTTCACCAAAGTCATGGCATCCAAGTTGGCCCCTTCAGGAGGTAAATGTTCAGTTTTTGGAATTGGGTCATTATCCTAGGTAAAACAGAGTATAAAATGGTTTGAGTGTATAGGACCAGAAGGACAGAGAGAAATATTAAAGCCATATGTGGCTAACGTTGCTATAAATTTAGGGGGATGTGATTTACTACAACAATGGAACACACAGATTAACATTCCTCCAAACAGAAATAAATCAAGTCTAGACATTAATTTATGGTTTTTACAATGTTATGTCTAAAAAAAAATAGTAGGACTTAAAACCTGAAATAAGGGCTGGAGAGATGGCTCAGAGGTTAAGAGCACTGACTGTTCTTCCAGAGGACCTGCGTTCAATTCCCAGCAACCACATGGTGGCTCACAACCATCTATGATGACATCTGGTATCCTCTTCTGTATACTGTATACATAATAAATAAATCTTTAAAAAAAACCTGAAATAAGAGAAATATAAATAGATGAAGGACATCTAAGCTTACTAATATGGCAAATATTTTCTTCTTTAAACAGAACTCCTGATATATATGCACCAAATATTTGGCTTATTGACTTTTATACTGTCTTCCAGGAAACTGTAGATATATACTTAACATTTGAACATAGAAGTGATTATAGCCTTCTTCTGAAATATCCATTTCCTGTAAGAAATTATGTTTTCTTAAATTTTAATGTTAATACATTGTCACGCAGGACTATTTAATTATATATTTTAGGTAATACTTTTATGAAAATGATAAAATATCATCATGTTCTCATTTAAAATGCATATGACTTGATGACTTTTGAGATAAAAAAATTGTTTACTATCTCTGGATCACACATTGTGCCCACAGGTCAAGTACAGAAGTTTTATGTTTAAAATGCCTTATATTTATGATTTACATTTGATTGAAGTTTAACAAACAAAACTCAGCCTCTTCATTCTAAATGAGTTTCGAAAACTCCAAATTCAGACAAAAACAAACAGCACAGCAAAATATACTCAATTGCACATAAAGTATTAAAACCTAAAATGTATTCTGATCAACACTATTTTTTCCTGTTGTTATTTTGAATAAGTTTTTTGGTTCATCTGCCAAAAGAAAAATTATTTAAATTCCTACATCTATAACAAAACACACAAACTATTTCACACACCATAAAATACATTTGCAATAAATGTTTCCCAGGTCTTTCTCAGAGGCAGCCTCCTTTAACACTGTAAGTGAATTGCATTCAATGAAACAAATTTGACTGAAGAAAACGAAACTAATTTGGTTGGGCTAAAGCTAAAAGGAAGCCAAAATCTTTCCTCAAAATTTAACATTTAATAAAAAACTGTGCTCTATCAGTTTTATTGGTTTTCCTTCATTTTGCAAAGTAAATAATCATGGTAATTTATGACCACATGGTTCCTTGCTGGGTCACATGAAATCTTCAAATGCAAATGGAAGAAGGAAAAGAAAATTTCATTTCACATGCTACCCTCAAATAGTTCAATAGTGAACTGAAGCCACCATCGACCTGAAATATGAAGTAACATCACAAATTTGAGATAGTATAATTTACCTTATTTCACCTGAAATGTAGTAGATTGTAAGGCATTAGCTGTTTTGACTTAATAAAATATGAAAGTTTGCCTTTTGTGAAGTAAAGACACACTGAGGTACATTAAAACTGTATGCATCATCATATAGTATATTGTAAAATGTACAGGCCCTAGAGGTTTCTAAGGGCCTGGGGGCCAGCCTGGCCTCAGCAGGTTCCAACTGGTTATAACTGGTGCCTGAAGACATGTGTTCATAGTACTTCCTCATAGCCATGAGGGCCCCTTGAGCAGGCATTTCCTCATGAATCAATCTGGGGTCCTCAGGGGGCCTTGGCAACAGAGGCAGAGCTCTGATTATGAGATGACCTAGACCAAAGAGAGATGAAGACACCACAGATGAAGATTTCAGCAAAGTAAAGCCCTTCCCTAGACTGGGAGCAACATAAAAACCTTGCCCCTTTCTCAATAAATTGGGCTTGTTTCTTTCAGCTAGTCTCTGAAGACTGAGACATTGTACTCCATGCCTTCTTGCCCACTCCCGCAAAGGGGCCCAAAGCTTAGGCAACCCCAACAGCATATGACATGGAAATTATAGGATACATTTTGATTTCAGTGGAGAAAATAATAAAAAAAAAATTTAGACCCATCATATGGAAGAAAAAAACACAATTCATTTTTTCCCTAATTTTTACAACCAACAGCTCTTGACAGAACCTGAAGTGCATTAGGTAATAATGTGTAATTGACACATATAGAATCCATAACGACAGAAAGTACTAGGGTTCTAGGTAAAATTTAAAATATCACATGAACATAAAGTTTATATTTAAAATCTGTATACCATTTGACATTTTTACACTCAGTATGTTTTGATATAGTCAAAGAAGAATGCTTATATTTAAAACTATTATTGCACAGCTAACACAATGATTACCTACTAAAACCAATTTTAATAAAATAATATACACAGTTCTCTAATAATGCAAATTTTTCATATATGTAAAAAATTAATGTTTAATTTTACTGATAAGTTAGTGTATTCTTTGCACGTCTATCTAGAGATATCACTGGAATCATACCTTCAAATAAATAAGTTGCTTTTTATGTGTAATTTAATATTTCTTAAAATCAGCAAAAAGAAACAGATTATATTGTTTTTCTACTATATGTAAACTACAAAGGTAATTTATAATTATTCATAGTATTTTATTGCCTTACATGTGTCTATGTTGAAGCATGTCTATTTATTTAGAAATATAGAGTGAATATCTACTGTAAGGGATTCCTAGCATACCACGTGATGAACCCAACATACAGTTGGGTGAAATTCCTGGCATGTAGCAGTCATGCTGTAAAGCCAACATGACAGCAACAGAACATGCTGTGTATGGAGGGCATGTCCCAAGCATGACTATGTAAATTCATGCCCCCCCCCTTTCTCTTAAAAGGAGAAGCCATGTTGCAGTCTGTCTCTTCTGTCTCTTCTGCTTCTCTGCTCCTGTACTTGCCTGGCAACTCTCCTGAGTAAACTCTTCTGTGGCCCTGGAAGTGTGTGTGTGTCACTTCCCACATACAAAACCAACATCTACTATCTACAAAGTTAATATTCCTGGGACTCTTAATACCACTATGAAAAGGGCAATTATAGCCTCTAGTTTCCAGGGCTACACGTTTACATAACTAATAATCCATATAAGCCAACAAATTTAATTAAGATGAAATGATAGGTTTTCAATGGATGGAAAAAAAGTTTTTTAAGTTTCACATAAAACTTTATAACTTTCCAAATGTTAGTTTTTATATGTTTGGCTTTTGGGCAAAAAATCTATATACACTTTTATGTACTAAAATTGTAGGGTACAGTATTTAATTTGTACTTTCAAGGATTTGATGATGTCCTTCCAAATAATAATATATTTAGTGACCCAGATTTTCTCATATAAATTAAAACTTCTCCCACCCTATTCTTTATATTCTAGGAACTTTATATAGTCCCTTTGAAAACTTGTAGCATAGTAAATCTGTTGTTGAAATAAATAATGGCACTGTACCTACATGGTCTACATTTCTGTTTTCTCTTCTAAAGATACTTTTAACTTGTGTTATGACTGTGCCATAGGTATTGATATTTTTAATATTTTATATTATTCTCCAGTCAGCTTAACTATTTTGCCTTCATATGATTACATATGCTTTTACACATAAATCAAAATTTTTACATGTTGGGAAAATTTTCTCTTACTGGCTTTTATTTACATGTTTGGAACTTAATTCTATATTATATCATGATACAACATTCTAAGAGCTGATCTAAAACTATATAATATACTTTACTAATGAGATTTTTTTATTATAATGAATACCATTAAAATTTGCTCTTTAAGCCAGAAACTATTTTAATCAATAATAACAGATATAGCAAATATTATATCTAACTGAAGATCTAATAAATACTTTATTTAATTTTACTAATATAAACATTGCTAACAAAATTGACCCTTGATATCCTAACCAAGCAGCTATTGTGTTTTCATGATTAGAAATAAACACAATCCCATGCTGATCTATATGGGAAGTCTCCCAGACAAATTACTTATCATACTGCACTATCAGTTCAATCATAATAATTTATCATATAACTGAGCCCCTTTGCTTTAGATTAAAAGAACTCTTTCTTATTCTTCACCCTGAAAATGCAAACCTGAAGAGACAATAGCCAGCAATAAACCTATTTTTCAAATATGCACAAGTTAGCTAAGTGCTTTGACCAAAATCAAATAGACATTGAGAATAATAAATCATGCACCCCATCCCTCAGTTCAGAGTTTCCTTCGCTTCTTTTATTTTTGATCTTTGACTATAATATTGAGTTTCAATTCTAAGGTACTGCCTGGAGGCTTTTGCTTCCTTTCTTCCTGCAGTGTTGCCCCTCTGATTGAAGTGGTGCTGTTGAGACACCATACAGCACTTAACAACACCTTCTGAAAAATGCATCATGGCATTTTCCTTATTGTGCAAAATCATATGCTCGTATGGTTATCACAACATATTACACACAAAAGTTATGTAGAGCAGACATGAAATACATATTTCAGAACTGGTTGAAATGTAATGATTTAGCACGTAATTGTGGATGGAATTGTCATCTTCTGCTATATTTTGTATTCATTTTTAACCATGAGCCATAATGAATATTTGACATGTATTTGATTCTTAATACCTAAAAATAGTTTTACTTTAAAAATAGTTAAGTATAGGAAATAGATTAGTATAGTAGGATTTCATTGGTCTGAGCTATATACAGAACCCCTGTCTTATAAGTGAAAACCTAAAATCTTTGTCTGCCAATGCAGCACACACCACACACACACACACACACACACACACACACACACACACACCTCTGAATAATGCCTCTAGAAAAATGCTAACACTGTTGGTTCCCTACCTACATCTGCTTGCAGATATATCTGCTTTAAACAGTTAAAATAAATTGCTGCACTTGCTAACTCTTTTATAATATCTTAATCTTTATTCAAACATATCCCAGAGCAAATCTTGAGAAACTGATTGTTCCAGCTTGAACTGGTCTTGAGTACATGTACAGTAAGGCAAAATGTGTCCATAGAGTGAACTTTAAGGGAGATTCCTTGTTTACAATTGGACTTTTGTGATTAACCGAGAATATATATTATTACCATCTAATGCATCATGGGAAGGGATGTGAGTGTAATCTAAGCCTGTCAATCAAAACATAGAGACTTAACAACCCATCACTTTTTCTTGAATCCCATAAAAAGAAAGTGACAAGCAATAATTGGGTCACTTGAGTACTCACACTCATGTGAGCCTCTGTCACTCTTGACAGCTTTTCTCTCAATTTGTACTATGTCTTTGCTTTGGAATAAGGTTTCCTTGCTACTTTGCAGCCTATCTCTGCTTTTATTTCAACACTTTGAGAAAAAGGCCAGTAACCTTGAAACATCCAGCTATGTCCCTTGTTGCTGATAACAGTATTAGACAGTTTACCACCATGTAGTAAAGAGGAGAGGCAAAATCCATTTCCATTAGTCCAAAGACAAAATAAAATAAAATCCAGCAGTAAAAGATTTTGGTGGCAACTGAATCCCACTCGTATTTATTTGTTTATTTATTTTGCTGCTGTTGAAAATTTTTGTAAACAGTTGTAATTTCTTTTGGGAATTTGATGTGAACATTCTATCACTCTCACTGCTAACCATGCCATCTTCAACGCATCCCTCCCCTCCCACATCAAAATTCTCCTGTTAATAATAGTATATTGTATGAATTAATATAAACCCAGATGCAGATCTTGGGAAAAAGCTGAAATATATCAGAGAGATAAACCACCACTAATCCTTAACCAGCCAACTGCTCTGGCCTCTCAGAATCTTCCAAGTGCCAGTCTAATTGTACTCAGATTGGTCTAACTGACCTTCATGCCTTAGCTCTGTGGTTGACTCTCTGATATTTCAGGTTATTTTTATTAAATATACCAACACAATAGTGTGTTTGTGGTGAGGTGGTTACTGCATGCATTTAGCTTTGCTTGTACCTATATGTATCCAAGGATGATTACTGATGACTGCACAACGCAGGTGGTAGTTCTTCCTTGTAAACAACTGTTTTTTCTTCTCTCAGTAGTCACTGATCATCTATAGCTCTTTAGCTAGCAGTGGATTCATATCAGTCTTCCGTACCTACATTGGCATAACAATTTATGCTGTCATTGTGCTGATCACTTCCAAAAAATATGGTGCTGAGAGATCTTGGGTGTATTTTGTCACTTTATCTGTGTCTCAGTGACACAATGAAAACTGGTATGCTGTCCTGATGAGGAATGTCTTTCTGTATGCTGTGAATATTATTGGTCAATAAAAGGATTGTTTTGGTCTATAGTAGGACATCTTAGAAGCAGGTAGAAAATCTGAGCACAGACAAAGGGGAAGAAGAGTAGAGTCAGAAGAGACAACCCAGGTGCCCAAGAAGCAAGATGTAAAGAAATAGTTACATCATGGGTCATGTGGCAGGACAGATTAATAGAAATGGGTTGAGTAAAGATGCAAGAGCTAGCTAGCAATATTCCCGAATTATAGTCCAAACAGCATGTAATTAATATAAGCATTTGAGTTATTTATTTGGGAGGTGTAGCTGGCAGGAGGCCTGCAGGTAGGTCCAAACCATGTGGCTTGTCGGGCCACTGTCCTACTAGCTCCTATAGTCTTCTTACCTGCTCTTCCATATTATCCCTACAGTCTTAGTGTTGGGGTTCTGTTGCAGGTGTATCAGATGAGGCTGGACACCCCACAGTCATTATTATTTTGTATTTTGATCAATTGTGCTTCTCTATGGTAGTCTCCATCTGTTGTCAAAAGATGCTTCTTTAATAATGGGTGCTGTTATTATCTTATATTTCTTTTAGTACAGTAAGTTATCTACTGAACCAGGTGTATAATGGTACTATTAGAGAGCTTATGTTACTTCCCATGTGTTAAAAACCCCTTGTTCAGCTACTTATATTTTTCATATTCAGTCTTAAAACTACAACTTACTTCTGAAGTATTGGGCCATTGGTGTTTATCATGTTACAGAGACAGTGGAGAGAACTAAACAGACAGTGATGATCCATAAAAATGTTTAAAGTTTCTATGGAATCTGATTTTAACTAAAACTAAGTGGCTTGGCTGCAGAGCCTTATGTAATATCTCTTCATTAATTTTACAAGTGTCCATCTTTTTTATAGTTTTCCTACTCAAACACTAAGCACCTTAAAGTTTCCTACAAAAGTCCAGGCTTATTTCACATGTATTCATTTATTAATATGACTATGTATATTTACTTCCCACTAGACATCTCTATGCTATACTAGACAAATATAATTTGAATCTTTGCAAGTAAATGTGGCACATTTCCCTACATTTGTGAATAGTATTTTAATAGGCTACAGGATAATTGCTGGGATAATAATAATGCAATGTTAATTTAACCTTTTTGTTCATAAATAGCCTATAATCTCTTAGGCAATGTTAGCTATTGTCTAATATTTTAGCTTTAGTTTAAATGTGTAAGGAAAATGACTAAAAATATATCTTTATTTGGTTAACTTTGTCCTTAAAATCCTCCCAAATCTTGTTACTCTTCTGTACTTTGGCTTATATTTCTGAATTATTACTTTTCTTTAGTTTCTTTTTTTTCATTTTCTCTTTTCATTTAAACACTGAATCATGCCTATAGACTTTGTTGTCAGAAATAAAGTTAGAGATTTTTATATACTTTAATCAAGATTCTGAAATGTCAATACACCAAAAGATATGGCTATTGTTCCAATAACGTATGTCTTTTCTGGGCATGCTCAGTATACAATATCATATATTTTTAGAAAACAAAACTATCTGAGCTGCTTCTTCCATACCTTAGTGTTAAATGTGACATTTAACTTTTATTTAAAATCCTTATCAAGATGGACAAAACAATTATAAATAAGCAAGTAAAAAATATAAAACTAGTAGGTTTTGGCATTTAAAGTTTATGCTAAATTGATTGCATATAAAGCGCTAGAAGAAGCAATTAGAGGGAAATCTGGTTGGGATGTCTTGTATGAGAGAAGAATCTATTTTTGAAATGTTTTAAAGAAAGTTCAGTAATGCTTTCTAAATCAGCAAAATTAACTTTATTTTATAAAAATTGGATGTTGAGCCCCTTCTAATCATTGTTCTTGGGCTTTACAGAGTTGAGCAGTAGCCTGATGCAAGAGTAACTCCCATGAGTCTACAAGGAAAGCCTCAGGTAAGATTCTTGGCAGCAGTGGATGAAAAGCCTGAAATGGCCATCTCCTGTAACCATGTTGATACCTACCCTGTTTGTCACTGAAGTAACTTCATCCAGTGACTGATGGAGGCAGAGACCCATGGCTCAACATTGGGCTGTCCTCAAGCTGTCCTGCTGAGGAGGGGAAGGAGGGATTGTAGGAGCCCAGAGACATTGAAAAAAAAATCTACAGAAATGTTTGTTTGGCTCATGGAAGCTCAGAGTCCAAACCAACAATCATGTAACCTGCATAGGACCAATGCCCTCTGCATATATGAGACAGTTGTATAGCTTGATCTATTTATGGGAGTCCTGGTATTGAAAGCAGAGGATGTTCCTGATGCTTTGGCTGGCTCCTAGGAACTACTTTATCATGCTGGAAAGCTTTGCTAAGACTGAATACAGAAGTTGGTACTTGGTCTAATGCCATGCTTTGCTAATGTGTAGGGGTGGTTTGGGAGGGAAGACAGAGAAGTGGAGGCAGGAGGAAGTGAGGGAGAAGGAGGCTACAGTAAGAATACAAAATAAATAAATAAAATAAAAATAAATAAATAATAAGATGCTGATCAGGCAACATTAATGAGAGTTACTTTGAAAAAAAGCCTTATAATAATAAATGTGTTCCTACCATCCTTGTAGAAAAATAGAATAATAAGTTTCAGGAAAGGCCATCAAACTGTATAGAGAAAATTGATGATAGATGACAGCTCTGGAAATTTCAGAAGTTGCAAGAGCTGAATGAACAACTGGACAGATACTTTGATTTTTCTAAACTCTCCTTTATGTATTCAACTTTATAGGAAGGAGTCTATAATAATTTCCATGCAGGGGAAAGTTAAACAAGGCTTATAACCAATACAAAACATTAACAGGGAAAGAAAACAGATTCTCTAGTTCTCCATTGTAGAGTTCTCTGACGAGTTTGAAATGAATAAGGGAAACAGAGAGAGAGAACTTCCTGGATATAGATTGCTGTTCTTAAAGCAACATATAAAACTGTTTTAAAGTTGTATTGTGCTTGGAAAAAAAGGAATGCATTTGTTTCTAGATGAAATCCTGGTATGCCAATATCTATTTTATAGTATCATTCTAAAGGCAGTCATTACAAAAGAATAAAGATCAATGCTTAGAGTCCCATCTATTTCATAACCTATACTTTTTTCCTATTATTATTATTATTATGAACAAAGAAGTCACACTTTCTGACCTTGTATATCCTTATTCAAGTTCCCTACCCCCTCCACCACATAAGGTCATTCTTTCTTCTCCACAATTCCCCATTCCCTCCCTGGGCAGGCAGCAGACAGTCCCATGGTCCCACTGCCCCAATATTGCTTAGTTCAGTCTCCACTCCTGGCAGATACAGTTTTCTCCCCCCTCCCTCAAGAGTGAGTCAGGTGTTCCTCTAGGGGGAGTGGGATCTAAGGTGTCAGTCCAGAGTGTTTCTGATCCCAAGCTGTTCAGTGGTTGTGGTTTGCAGCTTGGGCATGTTTTGCTTTTTTCTTGTTTGTTTGTTTGGTTTTTTGTTTGTTTAGAGTCCACTAATGAGTGAGTACATCCCCTGCTTTATCTTTCTGAGTTTGTGATACCTCACTCAGTAGGATAATCTCCAAATCCATCCTTTTGCCTGCAAATTTTAGGATATCATTTTTTTCTTACTGCTGAGTAGTATTCCATTGTGTAGATGTACCACAGTTTGTTAATCCATTCTTCAGTTGAGGGACATCTAGGTTGTTTCCAGGTTCTTGCTATTACAAATAACGCTGCTATGAACATAGTTGAGCTAATGCTTTTGGAGTGTGACTCTGCATCTTTAGGGTATACACCCAGAAGTGGTATTGCTGGAGCCTTGGGGGAGATTGATTCTCAATTTTCTGAGAAACCTCCATATTGTATTCCAAAGTGGCTGAACAAGCTTACACTCCCACCAACAATGGAGGAGTGTTCCCTTGCTCCATATCCTCTCCAGCATAGGCTGTCCTCTGTGTCTTTTATCTCAGCCAATCTAACAGGTGTCAGATGGTATATCAAAGTTGGTTTGATTTGCATTTCTCTGATGGCTAAAGATGAAGAGCACTTTTTCAGGTGCCTTTCAGCCATTTGTAATTCTGCTGAGAATTCCTTTTTTAGATCTGAACCCCATTTTTTGATTGGGTTATTCAAGGTTTTGGACTCTAGATTCTTGAGTGCTTTATATGTCTTAGAGATCAGTCCTCTATCACTTGTAGGGTTGGTGAAAATCTTTTCCCATTCTGTAGGCTGTTCATAACCTATTCTTAATAGACTATTCTATTCAATTTAGGTACCTCAAAGATTCACAAAGGATCAATCAGTGTTGTAAGAAAAGTTGAATCAACTATCTCTCATAGACATATAATTATAAATGGTGTTAAACTTAAAAAATACTTTAAAAATATATTTTTTCCACACTGAAGTCTCATTTAATATTATAGAATTCTATTTCATTAAAAATTTCATCTTGTAATTCATGAGGGGATAAAATACTACCATTTTAAAACTACTATAAAAGTCACTGCTTGATAAGTTGCTCATCAAAAACAAATGCAAACAAACTTATTGTTTCATTGTGTAAGTCCCAAAGTATTTAAGTTAAAGAACAGTGGGGTGCCTACTCTGAAACAGGCAGTCTGTGGTAAATGATGTTGACAGCCTGTGAAGATGGGGAAATTCCACTATAGCTACCCCCAAGCAGCCTTAGTTTCATAATAATAGGGTCAAGGTTACAATTATTTTACATAGGATGTCTGTCTTCTCCTTTTCTGTCTGATAAAGATAGTTGATGTGTTTCTTCCTTTTTTTGTGTGAAAATGAGAGAGAGGAGCTTTAGTCAGTTGTGGCACATTAGGAAGAACATGTAAAGGCATCTAGTGATTCCCAGATCCATCTTCAGGGTGTTGAAATGAGCTTTCAATTTAAACAGAGCAAGAATTGGATCAGAGCCAGGAGATATGCATGATTAAATAGTCCTGGTCAAGGCATGAGCTTACTAATGCAAGCCTGAGTTCTATCACAACATGGTGGTCCTTGGATGCCGTTGACTCAGGAGAGTGTTTGTTATAAGAGAATCTGCTTCAGAGAATAGACTCTGCATTGCACAGTTGTTTTTATTGTAGGGAGGTTGTGTTGCTTGGGAGTAGTCCTGATATCCCTGAGCTGTAAGGCATTTTAAGACGAAAGTTAAGGACAGTGACTTGTCTCTGTACCTTCAGCCTTGAAGGAGGATAAAGTAGGTCCAGTCAAGAAGGCACTGGAGCCAGAGTAGTCGCAGAGTGTAATGGAATAAAGAATGAAAGACACACATGGTTAAGCTTACAAGTGGGAATATTATTAAGGGATATAGAGTCCCCTTCCCAGGTTAGTCTCATAGCTAAAAGAATTTTAAAATGAAATCAGAAACTGAAGTCAAGGTCGCTCTTATTGGCATTTGAGAGGGAAAACACAAAGCTACCCTGGGGAGAGAGATGAATAGTAGAAGGCCAGAAATGCCCAGCTAAAAGCATTAACATTTCACTAAAGGAGTCAGGAGTCACTGGATTGGGATATGGAGGAGCCTTAGGAGCGAATGAAAATGTCCTGATATCAAAACAATGAGGCCTGGGATTCTGGCCAGTATCTAGAGAAGGGAGTGGCAAAGGTGACAAGAGGAAAAGATACTGCTCTGTGAGTCAGAACTCAGAAGATGAATGAGCTTAGCAGGGAGGGTCTGCAGGTAGCCTGTTCAAGAGGAACTCATAAGATGGACAAGCTCACAGCCCATTAAGAGGATGCTCTGCCACCACGTCTGCCATGTCTCCAGGTGTATGCTATTGATATCAGAATACCCATCTTGAGGTTGTAAAGCAAAGATATTCACTCATGACAAGAGGTCTGCTAACCTTGGCTGGTCAGGGGCTTTTGCTATCCACATCAAAGGATATTGGCATCCTCTGACCAAACTATTTGTAAAGTGGGTTACCAACCATAAACAGCTTGCATCAGAGAATGCTACATTGCTAGCATTTGAATGTCTCAAAAGGTGTCTCCAACATGGAGCATACTTGCTATGTGTTTTAGGACAGATGTTAACTACCCATTTTACCAGAGAGCTTACAGAGATGTCTATATTTTGTAATAGGTGCTTGAAAAGGTGATGACCACAATTGGTCCTTTTCAGTCCCTTTGTCTCTACTGACCATCCCTTAAAACATTCCCAAGACATATTTTTTGAAATGTGAGATGAGGTACACTTTGATCAGCCCTATGATCAGCACCAGGTGGGGAAATGGAAATGACAGTTAAATATTTATTTATGAGCAATGGGGGAGGACAAGTAAGCCCTTTAGCTCCTGGCTGGTCCATCCAGTGGTCTAGCTTTAGGTACCAGGTGTGTATACCTTGCACCTTCCCCACACCCATTCCAGTCCCAAGTCCCAGAGACTCAGCAGTACTTTGTCCTCCTCCACTCCAGCCTCTAACATCACCAACACACCAGAATCCAATGGCATCACACACCCAAATTGCGGTGATCTGGAAGAATAGCAATCAGGTAGGACAAGTATTGGTAATATCATTGGTAACTATTGTTAGCTAGAATGATCAAGGACAGATTTAAAAAGCAGGACACTCAGACACATAGGCTTCACCTATATAGGTTTGAGGAAGAATTGGGAAGAAAAGCAGTGTAAGAATACATTCAACAACATAAAGAGCAATACGGTACCTCCAGAAACTAGAGGTTTAATAAGAACAAGACCTGAACAACCCAGTACAGATGAAGCAAAGATAAACAACCTTATAAATATCTTTATGGTGATGATAGAAGCCCTTCAAAAGGAAACAATTTTTTTCCTTAAGAAAATGAAAGCAAGAGAAACAAAAAATTGAAAAAAATCATTAAATCCCCTCTAGAATCACAAGAAAGTCAAGCAAAAATAATTAACAGGTGAAACAGTCCAAGCCTTGAAAAGTAAAATAGAGTCAATAAAGAAAATGTAAATACAAGGAAGTCTGGAAAAGGAGAATCTGAGTAAACTAGAGGCAAGCATTGCCAGCAGAATTTAAGAGATGGAAGAAAGAATGTCAGGAATTGAGGATATTAAAGGAAATATATTTGTTCGTGAAAAATGTTAAATCCATCAAAATTTTAACACAAAACATTTAGGAAATCTGGGATACTATAAAAAGACCAAACCTAAGAATAATAAGACTAGAATAGAAGAAGAAGGAGGAGGAGGAGGAGAGTTTTAGCTAAAAGGCACAGATAATATATTCAACAAAATCATAGAAGAAAACTTACCCAACCTAAAGAAAGACATGCCTATAAAGGTACAAAAAGCTTATATAACACTAGATAGACTTAATTTTAAAAGTTCCCTTTTCTAATCAAGCATTAAAATACAGAATATAAAATTATTAGGAGCAAAAATATAAAATGGCCAATAAACAAAAAAGGGAGACCAATCAGAATTGCACCTGACTTCTCAATAGAGACTGAAAGCCAGAAAGTCCTGGACAGATGTTCTGCAGACACTAAGAGACTACAGTTGCCATTCCAGACTACTACATCCAGCAAAGCTTTCAAATACCAAAGCCAAGAAAACAATATATTCCATGACAAAATCATACATATTCACAAATCCAGCCCTAAAGAAAGTAGTAGAAGGAAATTCAAACCCAAATAAGTTAGCTACCCCTATGAAACAAGGTATTAGATAATCTCATGCCAGCCACCCCCAAAGAAGAGAAACATATATGAACATTACCACTACCATCAACAAAACCAAAAATAAAAATTACTGCTCATATTTATTAATACCAATGGTCTCAATTATCCTATAAAAGACACAGGCTAACAAAATGGATTCAAAAACAGAATCAAGCCTTGTGCTGCACATAAGAAATTTACTTCAACCTCAAAGATAGACATCACCTCAAGAGTAAAGGGTTGGAAAAATTTACCAATCTAATCTAATGAACCTAAAAGGCAAGTTGATGTCGCTATCCTAATATCTAACAAAATAAACTTTAAACTTAAATTAATCAAAAGAGATAAAGGAAATTTCATTTTTATCAGAAGAAAAATTCATCCAGATGAAATCTCAATTCTGAACAGAAATGCCTCAAATAGAAGGACACCTACATATGTAAATGAAACAATATTAATGCTTAAATCACTGCCCTAGTTGTCAACATTGAAACTACACCCAAAGACTGATGAAAACAGATGCAGTTGGACACAGACAAGCACTTAGCCGAACTCTTGGAATTCAGTTGAAGAGATGGAAGTGCAACTAGAGGATCAAGGGGAAGGATCCAGATCATGGTGGAGAAAACCACACTGACAGCAGAGCCAAGCTAATGGGAGCTCACTGACTCTAGATTATTTCCTGCTCTTAATCTACAGCAGGAAGGCCAGAATGAGACCTAACTAGGCCCTCCAAATGAGTGTGAGAGATGCTTAGATTGATCTGTTAGTGGCCCCCCTAGCTATGTGAACAGAAATTATCTCAAGTACTTAAACTGACTTTTTTAGGCTCACACTCTATGGTGAGATGCCTTGTTCAACCTTAATACAGAGAGAAGGGGCTGGATCCTTACCTCGACTTGACATGCTAGCCTGTAGTGACTACTCAAGGGAGACCTTACCCTTTTTGAGAAGTAGATGGGGTGGGAAGGGGGAAAAGAGTGGGAAGTGGAACACTGGAGTAAATTTTATGTAAAGGAAATAATTTACCATATTAAAAAATTATCTTAATTTTTGTGTGTGCATGAATATATGCATGGCAAGACTTCTATATGAAATTAGAGAACAACTACAAGATTTGGTTCCTTTTTTCCATATGATGGTTCTGGATTCAGACATCTAAGGTGATATGTTCCAGCAAAAGCTATAAAAGAGGGTAGTGTGAGTACAGAGAGGGATAGTAGCTCTGGAGGAACTTCAACTGATCAACAAAAGAGATGACCCTGCTCTCTTAACTCTCCTCCATCTATGCGCTTAATGCTACAGATATCTGCAATATTTTTTTATGAGGTAATGAGTAGGGAAGAACCAAGACTGTTGAGGAGCATAACAAAGTCCTGGGGATCAAACTCAGGTTAGTAACCTTGATTACAGCAACTTTACCCACTGGGCCATCTCAGTATCTTGACAAATAAATATTTTATAATGAAGACAATTTCAATAGGGGTTTTATATTTTCTGCCTGAAAATTATGCACATATATTATTATGTACTACTTATTCTTGAAAATTACTGTAGAAGATAATGTTAGAAAAGTTTCACATGAAAATTAAAATCTGTCTTAGAGTAGAAAGAGTCAAGTAATGTTTTTACCATTAACCACATTTTTATATTTATTTCTATTTTTTGATAGAAAACATGTATTTTATCAGCATTTATAACTTTTAAATATAAAATATATTAAATTTCTTTTTTTATTTATAAAATATAGTCATTTGTTCATGTATCCCCTTGCTTCCTCTCCCTTCCCTCCTACCATTCCCTCCTAGTCAGTCTTTAGCCTCCCCCTACCCAGCCCTACCCTTCCCCCCGAAAAAAGAGAAATCCAAAGGTGGGTCAGCTCAGCATGGCACATCCACTCCTGGCAAGTCCAATTTCCTCATCCTAATATCAAGATTGGGTTAGGTGTTCCTCTCAATGGAATAGGCTCCATGTTGCCAGCCCAAACACAGAAACACAGTCTAATCCCTCCCCTCAAGGCTCCACACACTGCCCATGTCAATCCACAGTTGCCTACACTTGGAGAGCCTTGCTCCTTTTCCCAGTGGTTCCCCAGTGGCTGTTCTTGATTCAGTGAGCTCCCCTGACCTCCAGCGAGCCATCACTGTGAGAATTTTCTTCATAATCCCTATACCCTTGCTCATACAGACTCTCCTCTCCCACTCTCAGCTGGATCAGGAGCTCAGCCCAGTGCTCAGCCATGTATCTCTAGCTCTACCTCTTTTTCTTGTTGGATATAGGTCCTGTGATGACCATCAGGGTGGTTATTTATTTCATTATAGGGAAAGTCCTGTCTAATCACCACATTTACTATTGGCTAGAGACCTAGCCAAGGGACATTCTGTGAGTTCTTGGAGATTTTCTAGCACCCAGTCTTTTTCCAACCCACATTGGCCTCCTCTATTAAGATCTCCATCTCTTTTTTTCTCCCTCTCTGTTGCTCCTCTCTAACCCTAACACTAACACTAACCCTAACTCTAACCCTAACCCTAACCCAATTATCTTCTCTCATAATTTGTTCCCACCTCTTCTTGGTTGCAACTCATTATGCTCCTCATTAGCTAAGGAGATCTTCTCTATTTTCTCTTTCTAGAGGAATCCCTGGATGTCTATTTTAAGTTCCTTCTGATCCCAACCTGTTCAGGGGTTGTGGTCTTCAGCTTGGGTGCTCTTTGCTTTTTGTCTGAAGTCAACTTATGAGTGAGTACATCCCATGCCTATTTTTCTGGGCTTGTGATACCTCATTCAGGGGGATATTCTCAAAACCCATCCATTTCCCTGCAAATTTTAGGATTTCTTTTTCTGCTGAGTAGCATTCCATTGTGTAGATGTTCCACAGTTTGTTAATTCATTCTTCAGTAGGGGGCATGTAGGTTGTTTCCAGGTTCTTGCTATTATTAATAATGCTATATGAACATAGTTGAACTAATGCATTTGGGGTACAAATGTACATCCTTTGGGTATATGCCCAACAGTGGTATTGCTAGATCCTTGAGATTGATTCCGTTTTCTGAGGAACTGCCATACTGCATTCCAGGGTGGCTGTACAAGCTTACACTCCCACCAATAATGGAGGAATCTTCCCCTTGATCCCCAACCTCTCCAGCATAGGCTGTCATCTGTGTTTTTGATCTTGTGACAGGTGTAAGTGGTGTCTCAAAGTTGTTTTGTTTTGCATTTCTCTGATGGCTCATGATATTGAGCAATTTTTCATGTGCTTTTAGGCCATTAATAATTCTATTGAGAATTTCCCTTTAGCTATGAACCCCATGTTTTAATTAGGTTATTTAGGGTTTGGGGCTACAGTTTCTTGGGTTCTCTATTTATTTTAGAGGTCAGTCCTCTGTCAGTTGTAAAGTTTGTGAAGATCTTTTCCCATTCTGTAGGCTGTGTTTTTATATATTTTAAGTATTAGTTCTTCATTAATGGACTTCATAGACAGCTGCTCAATAATAATGTTTTTAATAAATGGAAACAGAAGGCCAAATGTTCATAACACCAAGAATGGTTCTCTTTGCTTTGTTTGCTTTAAGTTTTTATTGTTCTGTTTCATTCCCATGGTGGCACTAACTTGCTTAATTTAATTCTTCTAATTGTTGGAAATATTTATAGTATTTACATAAATTGAGATTTAATTTGAATGAGACAATCACAACATTTGATACTTTCCCCCTTAAATTACTGCATATTTTGCTCTATCTTATTTAAAGCTACCTGTTTAAAAATAGTTTCCTTGAATTATGGGTTGCATTGTTTTCCCCTGCAATCTTTGTTAACACCAAATCTCCTAAAATTTTTACTTTCCTAAACATATTCTTTTATATACATATAAATACATATATATTATATATATTTTAACAAGGTTGAATATGTAATTATTTGCAACATGGTTATGTAGACTTGGATGAAGTGAGTTTAATATCAAACTACTAAAATATTCATTAAAAATCTACATGCATAGAGATAAAGCGGTGGTATCACAATGAAGGCAGATATTAGGAGAATATGTTTACAAAGAGATGTCAAGGAGTGTAAGCAAATTGAGAAGCTAGAAAAAAAATTCCTACATATTTAGAAAAGAATGAAACTTGTATAATTACCTCAGTTTTGAATTGCTAGTCCCTCCTCCTGTGAGGTATCTCTGATTTTTATGCAACAGGGATTGGGAGGAGTAAGGGAGTTGGAACAAGGGGATACATAGATAAAAAATAACTTATTTTATAAAAATAAATAAGTAAATATTTAAAAAAGAATATATTCAACCAGTGAAAGAGCAATATGACACCACCAGAACCCTATAACCCTACAACAGCAAAGCCTGAAAATTTCAATGCCATTTGAACACCAGAAAATGAATTTGCAACAGAGGATGTAATATTTTGTTTTAACAAACCTAGCAAATAAAAGTAACTTGTACAAATGTAAGAAATAATACTTGAATATGATGAAGAATTCAATAAAATGTACATTTAAACCTTATACTTAAAATAAATTATTTTGAGTGTTTCAGTTCATATAAATATTGAGTTATTATAGACATTACTATGATGAACAGAAGAGAATTAGCCATATCTCAAAAAAGGAAAGTTATTAAATATAACTTTCATCTTGTGTAATTAAGTGTGAAATGGCTGTGATATGAAAATATTTTCTAATATTAAAAAGATTAGTTGATACAATGAACAAAAGTAATTAAGAGAAATATCTTAAAGATTAAAATAGTTTGTTTAAATAGAAGAATATGTCAATGTTTTTTTCTCTAACTTACTTAGAAAATGGACTTTTAAAATCATTAATGACTATGATTGAATATTCTCTTAAAAATAACTTTTCCTCACACCTTCAATTATAAGAAAGAACAATTTCAGTGAACATTAGTAGACTGTATAATGAAATAATTAAATAAATGATAACAAACAAACAAGGAACCAGCCAAAGATAAACAATATATCCAAACAGCTTTATAACACATATGATAGCAAAATTATTGAACATAGGCCAAATAAAGAAAAAGAAAATGAGACTGAAACAAAGGATGACAAGGCTGATTCCACAGGGACACACACACACACACACACACACACACACACACACACACACACACCCCACAAAGAATTAAGAAGAAATTATAAAAAGGAAGTATTAATTTGGATTTAATTTGAGGAATATTACTTCTTACATTTGTACAAGTTATTTTCATTGTACATTGAATGGAAGGCATGGTAGACCAGAAATTGGGAGGAATAAATAATACTATTTTTTTAAATATTCATATGGAAACCTACAACTTTAAAAGCTTTCTAAATTTATTTATACATATATACAAATATTAAAGTGGAGTTATCCAATAATAAAGTACCAATGATTTTGCTAGACATCAAAGTTTAACAAATAAAACATAGACACAGATATGTTTGATAGCTTTTGGAGCTGTTGTCTTGTGAGGTTCCACAGTATAGACTACTGCCAATACTTTTGGGTACCCTCCAGAAATTGGAAGTAAGGTCCTGTTGCTAAAGATGTCATACACTTGAATCATACCACATGAAGACGTCATTAGTGGACTTTAGACAAACGGCAAAGAACACCCAAGCTGCAAAGCACAACCACTGAACAGCTTGGGATCTGAAAGAACTTAAAGGAGACATGTAGGGAGTCTTCTAGGAAGAGAAAATAGAGAAGATCTCCCTAGCTAATTGGGAGCATAAAGGGTTGCAACCAATAAGGGGTGGAAACAAATCATGAGAAGAGATGATTGAGTGAGAAAAACAAGGAGGGTGGAAAAAAATGGGATGGAGGTCTTAATAGAGGAAGCCAATGTGGAGTTGGCAAAAGACCGGGTGCTAGGGTAACCTCCAAGAACTCACAGGATGTCCCTGGCTGGGTCTCCAACCAATAGTGAATGTGTTGTTTAAACAGAACTTCCCCTCTAATCAAATGAATGGATGCCCTAAATGCTATCACAGAGCTTACATCTAACAATGAATACAAGTAGAAGCAGGAATACATGGCTGAGCACTGGGCTGAGTCCGTGGTCCATTTGATAGCGGGGAAGGAGAGTCTATATGAGCAAGGGGATAGGGATTATGAGGACAGTTTTCTCAGTGATGGCTGGCTGGAGCTCTGGGGAGTTCAATCAGAAAACGGAACTAGTCCCTCCAAGGATAGGCAACTGTCCACTGACATGGGCAGTATGTGGAGCTAGTCCCTCCAAGGATAGGCAACTGTCCACTGACATGGGCAGTATGTGGAGCCTTGAGGGGAGGGATCAGACTGTGTTTCTGTGCATGGCCAGGCAGCCTGAAGCACATTCTCTCCAGAGGAAAACTTAACTCAGTCTTGATATTAGGATAAGGAAATCAGACTTGCCTGGAGTGGATGCTGAGCTGATCCACCTTGGGACTTCTTGCCCTTTCTGGGGAGGGGATGCGAGAATGGGGAAAAGGGAGACTGAAGGCTGACTGGGAGGGATTGGGAGGAATAAGGGAGTTGGAACAAGGAGATACATACATATAAAAGACTTTATTTTATAAAAATAAATAAATATTTAAAAAAGAATATATTCAAACAGTGAAAGAGCAATATGACACCACCAGAACCCTATAACCCTACTACAGCAAAGCCTGAAAATTTCAATGCCATTTGAACACCAGAAAATGAACTTTAAAATTACTTTATGAAGATATAGACTTTAAGAGAAAATAAAAAATTCCTTAACATAGGCAGGGAAAGATAAACCAAAAATTGGAAGAAATCAATAAATCCCCTTAAAAAAAAAAAACAAAGATAGCTTAAAAAAAAAAAAAAAAAAAACCAAAACCAAAAAACGAGGTAAATAAAAATAGTTCAAGACTTGAAAATTGTAATGGAAACAGTAAAGGAAACACAAACTGAGCGAGTGCTGCATATGGGGAAGCCATTTTGGGTTAGGGAGAAACCTAGTGGTAGAGAAACTCCCAGGAATCCACAAGGATGATCCCAGCTAAGACTCTAAGCAATAGTGGGCAGGGTGCCTGAACTGGCCTTCTCCTGTAATAAGATTGATGACCACCCTGATTGTAATCATAGAACCTTCATCCAGCAACCTCTGGGGGGAAGCTCCCCCTCCCTCCCTCCCTCCCTCTCTCCCTCCCTCCCTCCCTCTCTCTCTCTCTCTCTCTCTCTCTCTCTCTCTCTCTCTCTCTCTCTCTCTCTCTCTCTCCTCCATCCCCCTCTATCTCTCATTTAAAGTTGGTTTCATTTTCCTGTGCTGACTTTTCTTTTAACTCTGTCTGTGGGCTAATCTTTTTCTTTATGAGTTTTCATATTGAATGAAAACTAATTCTAATGATACCAATTGAATCATTTATGTAAAGATCCTAGATCTCCAAATACCATCACATGTAGATTAGTGAAGCTTATAACTTAATGCCTAAATTTTAAAGAGAGCCAATTCAGTACATACCCCAGACAAAAATTTAGTAAGAAGATATAAAGTGATCAATTGATGTAAAATGGGGGGAATGAGAAAAATATGTCGTTGTAAAATAAAAACTGTTGAAGTGATTGGTAAGATGCAATAATCAATTTTGTTTCAATATTAAAAGAATATGTATATTCAAAAACTAAAGATTAAATTATTCCTTCATTCCTAATTACACTTTGATAGAAATAGAGAGAGGAAGACAGGCTGGAGAAAAGAGTAACTGGGAGGGAGAAGAGAAGTATAAGAAATAAAATGGTAATAATTATATTGATGACACAAAACTAATGAGGCTACTTGGAGCAGTTACTTGAACATATGAAATGATAGACTATAGAATGTAAATTTATGATATGTGTGTATTCATATATTTTGCATGCAGTTTATATCTACAAATACCTAAATTTAAGATTTAAAATGACTGTGCATATACAAAGACTTGCATGCATGTGCCCCTAACAGACAAACCCTTCTGCATGCAATAGACAGAAATCCAGACTCCTGTGAAGCCTTAAAATTATATAAATATTCATTTATGATTGTTATCATGTTAAATAGTCTTCTGATTTTTTTGCATTCCTACCATCATACTAACTGCAGTGAAGTTACTAATATTTTTACAAGGATCAAACCTCTCAGAAACATTTATAGCATTATCTTTTCTAGATCATTGAAAAATAACAATTGGTTTAAAATTGTGTTAAGAATTATTTCATTGTGGATTACAGTGAAAAATCTTGGATTTCTTGAGGGGAAAATACTAATGGAATATATGAGATATATATTTATCTTTGCATATACCGCTGGTGTTGATAGCTACAGATCTTCTATGTTCTTTTTTAAAAATATTACCACATAGCTGTGAAGTATATGAGCATCAGCCCCCCTGGGAAGATGAAAAGCAAAGCCTGAGGGAAGAAACTCCTCAGATGTTATAGTAGGACCTGCAGGGCAGCTCAGGACTTAAAAATCAGTCTAGCAGGAGGATATGGCAGATGTAAAAACCTGAGTCTCTAACTACTGCTTAGAAGAATGTAATAAGATTAAAGAAGCACTGTAAGTTAAGAGAGATAGCACACAAAAGACAGTACCAGGCATCTTAACAAGTTTTTTTTTTAATTTTCCTAAACAATATAGGAAGATGTAATATATAGATGTATGATTGACATCCAGGTCCACCAAATTGGTCAATGCTAATCGTGTAGTAAATTATCATTTCCAAAGACATTGATAATATCCAAGTGAGCACAGCAATAAAAATATTTGTCACTAGTGACATCTAACATTTTAGCACTTTTAGGCTTTTAGGCTTCGGGTGTTTTTACATATTCTCTTTTACTATTTTTCTAACAGTCTTGGGTCAAAAATACTTTTGCTATTTATGTTTGTAAATGGATGAATTAAATCACAGAGAAGTTAAGTAAGTTTTTCTCTATCATGTAGCTAGTAAGGACAAGTATTTGAACCCAAGCACAAGTTTCTGTATGGAACAGATGTTTCTATATTGAAGCTTACGGGTTTTTTTTTTTTTTTTAAGGAATTACATTTATTTAAAGTGTAATAATATCACTTACTACATTGTTAAATGGAAATTAATTACAAAATTCAATGATTTGATAATTGCTTAAAGTAAATCAAATAAAGATACTGATCAGATCAAAAATCATAGAAAACTGTAGTGTGCATAGACTTTTCATTTAAGGTAGATTTATTTTTATAAAACAAAAAGTCAAATATAAAAGTCTGTGCTTACTTCATAGTGCAGTAAAGTTTCACATAAAACAATAAAGTTAGAAAGTTACCCCATGATGCATACAAAATAATCCTAGATTTATTGCATTAGAAACATAGAAACCAAAACTGCAAAGCAGTTTTACAAGTTGGGAGATAGTGCTATGATTTGGGGACAAAGATGGATTAACAAAAACACATGAGTGCATGCATGATCACACATACAACACATG